>JAHNEJ010003386.1:0-284833 GCA_022559845.1 Amorphophallus konjac | reverse complement strand
GGTAGATTTTGCGCGTGCTTGCGTCCCAAACCGTCTTTATTTAGGGTTTTCTTCTTTCACCGCATTAGTATTTCGGCACGGCTCACGTGCCGTGAGAGGGATCGGGAAGGGCAGCGTCTTGCAGAGGCCTTTGCAGAGTTAGCGGAGATCACAGCGGCGGCGATTTGCCAACTTCCGCCTCCTCCGAAATCATCCGATTCGACGCTTTTCCCCTCTTCTTCCAGTTCCTCTCTTTCTTCCATGGCAGAGTAGAGTCTTTTGACTGAGATATGCAGAACTTGGCCAGGCGCGGGAAGTTTGGCGCCTCGGCCTGAGCATCCCACGCGCAGCGAGCTGGGCGAGGCTGAAGTACAGAGGATGGAGAAGCAGTACGGGTTGCCATGGAAGTATTTCATCTCTCCACCGTAGCCTCACGAATCCAGCTCGTCCCATCGTCCGAGCCTCTTCTGTACTTTCCTTTTGGCTTAGAAGAGCGGGTTCCGCCTCCCTCTTCACTATTTTGTCGTGCAACTGCTTCAGTTTTACCGACTGGCTCCTATCCAGTTGGTCTCCAACTCGTATACGTTTATCTTTTCTTTCATCTTTCTCTGCCGCTCGTGTGGGCTCCGCACTTCTTTGGAGCTTTTCAATTCTTTCTTTGAGTTGAAGGAGGAGACCCATGCGGGCAAGGCCTTTTTCTATCTTCAGGCGAGGAGGGGAAGGAGCTGCGTGTCTCTTTCCACCAAAGATTCTTCTCACAATGGGTGGAAGACCCAATTTTTCTGGGTGGGTTCGTCCGTGGAGGACGCCTCCTGGGGTTTCCTGACGGCGGTTAATTTTCACCCGTCCATTCCTCCGAAGCAGGCGATGATTTCTCCAGAACTAGAGGAGGAGATCAGGGTTCTTCAGGAGAATCGTCGGACGACCTCCGAGTTGATGATCGCGGCCAATATCGAGGATTATCCCTCTCGTGCGTTGTCGTCTCACGGTAAGAAATTTAAGGTCCCGTGTCGTCGCTTCCGGGTCGAGCAGGTAGGCTCTCTTATGATGTGCTAACTTTCGCTGCTCAGACTCGAGGCGGACGATTGATGAGGGGGAATAGCCGTCGGAGCAAGCGATCATCACCCTGGAGGAGACCCCTGCTCTGAGTGAAACCCAAGCTTCCAGGGACCCTTCCTACACGCGAGACCGGGGTAAGTAGATTGCTTGGGGAGATGCCTCCGAGCACCATGGGACCAAGCGCAAGGATCCGGGGGAGCGGATGCTCCTGTCTTCAATGAAGGCTTAGACCGCTGAGAAGAAGCGGTTGAAGAAGGCTGGGGTCTCCCGTCCGATCGAGGAGCCTGCTCACCCGACCAAGGGGCACACCCGCTCGATCGAGGAGCGCCCAGACGAGGAAGTCCGTTTCCAGGATCTCTTGCCCGTCGGGCCAGAGGCGGCTGCCGCTAGTGAGGGAGGCGTCATCGAACCTGACAGGCTGCAGATCGAGGCGGCAGCATCTGAATTCACGATCGAAGTTGGGGAGGCGCGGGGTGAAGCGACATCTCAGTCCGTGCCAAGCGTGGTTGCCCCAGAAGCGGGTCTCTCGAGGGAGATGTTTCGGTCCCAGATCCTCCGGAGAGGATTCCTCCTCCTTTAGTGGGCGCGCATATTGTCCGGGCTTCTCTGTATCAACGATGCCGATCCTTGGTGCCTTCGTTGAATCGGGAAGAAATCAGACGTGGTCCCCCTTCTTTGCTCTTTGAGAGGGTCATGGAGGGCGGTCTGATCATGGCCCAACTGGGGACCGAGATAGCCAATTTCTTTGCTCGGCAGGACAGTGAGAAGAGGTCCCTTTCTCGGGTTCGTGCTGAGTTTAATCGAAAGATCAGTCAATTGACTTTCGAGCTTGAAATCTCTCGGCGGGACGCCACCTTATCTCGGGCGCAGCTCCGGTCAAGCCAAGAGGAGGCTTGGGCACTGTTCGATCAACTGGCCCAGGCTCGCTATACGGCCGACCTGAAGGGCGAGCTCCTAGAAGAGGAGCGTCAGTCTCAAGCCGAGCGCTCCGAGCAGGGGAGGACCGAGCGGGAGGAGCTTAGCAACCAGGTCCGGGGGGCCGAGCCAGGGCGGGAGGAAGCCGTGACCGCACGGACTGAGGCTGAGGCGAAGCTGCCCGAGATCGAGAGGAAGCTACTCGAGGCCGAGCAGAAAATAGCCGAGCTTGAGAAGGAGGCTGAGCGAGCCAAGGCGGGGGTGATCGAACAGTACAAAGGTTCGGAGGGTACCACACAGCTCTCGAGAGGGCGGCCTTTTCATATTATGAGTCAGGCTACCGTCGGGGGCTGCGAAAGGGATTCGCCCAAGGGTACCATCGAGCGGTCGCCGAGGCCCAGCAGCAGGTGTCTGACGAGCTGGACTTTCCTTCTGGGCAACGCTATGATTCGGACGCGGAGACTACGTATTCTTCCTCTTCGGCGTCGAGTGAAGGGGGCGGCGGGGATACCTACAGCTCGGCAGAGGGATCGCCAACTCCGGTCACCTCTAGAGGGCTCGGAGGCAAGACAGTTCCCTCACAAGTGGGGTCAGTGTCTGGGCCGACTGTCACCGTGGGTACCTCGGGCAGGTCTCCTGGTGCTGAGGATCCCTCAGCTACCGTTCCTCAAGAAAGACCGTGGGGTTCTCAGAGTCCCCCTATTTCCATAGACTAGAAGGAATTTTTTCTTTTTCTTTTTTATTTGCGTGCGAGGTTGGCCCTTGCGATATGTAATGGCAGTAGTGTTTAATACAGAATTGACTATTTCTTGTTGGATATTGTGTTTTGATGATGACAAATACTATGACTCATCTGTATGATGTCATATGTGTTTGGACCATAAGAATTCTACGCATTTGTCTCTTCCTTGTTTTGATGATTGGCAAACATGATTGACAACATGATAGGCAATAATTCCTTTTACTTTTCTGCTCTTTGATTTTGACAAATCTTGAGTCTCAGGAATGCTAGCATTTCATATATCATTGCACATGCATTTCACATAAAATATGTATGTGCATAGTTTGTCTCTCAAGCACAGACTCTGTGCATATTTCGTTGATCAAGTTGATAATGTCTGTGCATTGTTTTTGCCTAATGCATATGGAGTCTGTTCATACTATGTTGTCTGGTACACAATGTTGGTGCACATTTCAACTTTCTACACTTAAGGTCTGTGCATATCTTTCGTTAGGCAAAACATAGTCGGTGCATGTTTTGCATCATACACAACCAGGGTTTGTGCATGTCTTTGTACATGCACAAATAAGGTCTGTGCACGTTTGCATCATAAGGTATACATAAGGTCTGTGCAAGGTTGCATTGTGGGTGAATAAGGTATGTGCATGTTTCTATAGAATGCATATAGGGTCTGTGCATGTTTTGTTTATAGCAACTTAAGCTCGGTGCATACTTTAGCTGTCTGCATATAAAGGTCTGTGCATATCTTGATCGATTGCACACAACCTCAGTGCAGTCTAGTTGTTCAGTACATGACGTCGGTGCATTTTACTGTTCCTTCAGTAGAAGGTCGGTGCACACTCTATTTGTCTCCGAACAAGGTCTGTACATGGTCTGTGCTTGTTTTTTCTTGTGGTAAACAAGGTCGGTGCACAGTCTATTTTGAACATCTGTAGTCTGTACATCTTTGCATGGAAGCGTCTGTAGGTCGGTGCATTTTGTGCCTTATGGATATAGGTCTATGCATATATGTCTACCAAGGTCTGTGCACCCTACCTCATGCATGTGAACGGCCAGTGCATTGTTCATAATTCACATATACAGTCAGTGCATGTTCATGTACATACAAAGGTAAAGGTCTGTGCACCTTTGTCCATGTATGCATAAGTCAGTGCACCATGCTCATCGTGCATATAACGTCTGTGCACGTTTTCTTGTTGAACGTATAAAAGAGTCTGTGCACATCTTGCATTGTCTTAAATCGTCGGCATAAGTCGTGCCATTGGCTTGGAAGGGTCTGTGCATATATATATGTTGTGTTTGCTTGGAATGTCTGTGCATACCCCATTTCATGCCAAATCAAACTCAGTGCATCTTTTCTATTAACTAATACTTGTCTGAATTGCAGGGTAAAGCAAGCGCATCATGGAAGCCTATGATTGAGCACGTGATCCGGGACAGATACGTCTAGAAGATTCTGCCAACAAGGATATGCTCACCAATCTAGTCCTGACGCGTGTCATCTTCAGGAAAGTGGGGATGAGCTCTCCACACGCCCAATGTGTGAGCTCGTGAGGCCTTAAGACAGAAGACATATATATATATATATATATATATAAGCCCCTCTGAAGATCAAGAGAGGTAAGAGCAAAAAGTTGAGAAACGAGCAAGAAGCCCTTGAGAAAAGAGAGAGCAGCCTTAAGAGACCCAGAGTGAGAGAAGAGAAGCTAGAAGGAGAGAAAAGGATCGAGAGCTTTAGATTGGAGAGAGTTTCAGTGCATTGGTTCTTGTATTTGACTCGTGGATCAAATCCAGAGTCAATCTACTCATTGAGAGCTACGTTGCTATTTTTCATCTTCATTTTCATTTTTCTGAACTCTGTCAAGCTGTGAGTCAGCGTGCGAGGGTGAGTCCTCAGTCAGCCAAGTTGTAAAGCTCAGCGGTAGCAAGCTGTCAGGCTCAGTGGTCTGGGATATTATCTCCAAAGCTGTGGATCAGCGGTCTGTAGGGATCCAATCCCCGAAGCTGTGGATCAGCGGATTGAAGCTGTGAATCAGCAGTAATCCACACTCAGTCTGAGTGTGGGGTGGATGTAGGTGAAAGCCGAACCACCTAAAACTCCTGGTGTCTCTGTGTGTTTGATTTTGCTCTATGCTCGTGTGCGCATCCTGTTTGCTTATTTCTCGCTTAGATGAATGCATAAGATCGCCTAGTGAGATTTGCTTTATCCGATTGCTTCATTGCAAACCTTTAATTCCGCTGTCTTTTCTTACTTGTGTTTTAAGGGGTAGATCTATTCACCCCCCCCTCTAGATCTTAGCTGTCCATCCGTGTCCAACAAGTGGTATCAGAGCCTAACTCTCCTTAGGGCCTCACATCCGGAGAGAATAGTCATGGATGCTAAAGGTGTTGTCGCTGAGGGCCATTCAACCAGCAAGCCACCACTCTTTAATGGTAGCAATTACGCCTACTGGAAGAATAGGATGCAGGTGTTTCTCGTGCTAAGGATTACGAAATCTGGAAGGCTCGTGAGTAAAGGTCCATTTGACTTACCTCCAGATGAGGAATTCTGGACTAAGGAGCACATCCGAAAGTCCACTCTGAACTGGGGTGCCATAAATGCTATGCAGTGTGCTCTCCATCCCACTGAATTCTCCAAAGTTTCCTCATGCACCACCGCTAAGGAGATGTGGGACAAACTGGAGATCATCTATGAAGGGATATCTCAGGTTAAAGAGACTAAGGCGAACATGTTAGTCTCAGAATATGAGGCTTTCAAAATGAAGCCTGAGGAGTCCATTTCTGAAATGTACGCTCGGTTGAATGTGATCATGAATAGTTTGAGAAGTCTAGGAAAGGTCTACAATGATCATGAGATAGTTAGAAATATTTTGAGGTCCCTGACACCCATATGGCACACGAAGGCCACTGTAGTTGAAGAATCTAGGGACCTAGCTAAGACCACTGTGGATGAGCTCATTGGTTCTCTCATGACAAATGAGTTGAACCTTAAGAAAATTGATGAATCTTAAAAGAGAAAGAAGCCCCTTGCTCTTAAAGCAAATTCCAGCAAAGGGTCAACAAGTGAATGTAGTTGTACTAGTTCTGAGGATGATAAGGATGAGTTTGCTATGTTTACCAGGAATTTCAAGAAATTCCTGAGGAAAGAAGGGAAAGGGCTGAGAAGAAAATATTTCTCTGAAAAAGACAGCCCAAACATAAATTTGAATCTGCGAAGAAATCTGATGCCATTGTTTGCTATAATTGCAGGAAGGCAGGGCATCTCAAAGCAGACTGTCCTGAGCTCAAGGACAAACAGCCCAGGTTGAAAAACAAAAAGGGAAAAGCTATGATCAGCACCTGGAGCGATGAAGAAGAAGAAAGTCAGAGCAGCTCCTCTGACAGTAAGAAGAAGAAAGAATCTGCCTGATGGCTAACAGCGATGATGAGGTAACTTCCCCTTTTATAACTTTACTCAGAATGAATGGGAAGATGCCTATGATGAAATTTTAGAAAAATATGAAGACATGCGTAGGGAGAACAGACATTTAAAAAAGAAAATAAATTCTTTGTCAATGATACTTCCTTGTCTGATAAACTTACATGTCTGCAAACTGAAAATTCAGAACTGAAAAACTCCCTGAATGAAGCTGAAGGTAGCATAAGCATGATAAATGATTTGAAGAATGAAAATGAGAACTTGCTAAAAACCATTGATGAACTTAAAATGAAAATTCATGACTTTCAGAAAGAAACAAAAATTGCTACTGAGAAGTATGAAGTTGTCAATGGTGTAAACAATGAGTTGAGAAAGTCAATAGAAAAATTAGAAAATGAAAACAAAGAAAAATAAAACACCCTTGAAGGCATGGTACAAGACACAGAAAATCTGAATGCTATCTTGGGAACTAAAGGCAATTTCAGAAAGGAAGGGTTGGGTTTCAACCCAACTAATAAGGTAAGGTTTGATGTGAGAACCACCTCCTTTGTGGCAGAAAAGGGGACATTTCAACCCCTGATAAATATGACTTATGGAGAAAATCAGGATAAGAATAAAACTAAAAACATTGAGAAAACCAAGCCCAGAGCCAAGGACAAGGGCAAAGGGAAGGTGGAAGTGTCCGGGGAATCATGCTCATACATCTCACACATCAGACCAAAAGCCAGGGTAGGAGTCAGTCTGCCAAAGCTAAAGTCCAAGGAAATCCCAAGGCCAAAACTACCAAACCCCCTCAGAAAGGTCTAGGTAGAGGCACCTTTGGTAAAGGCCTCTATCAGAATGTTCCTAATCATTTTACACTCTACAATTCCTATCACCAGCCAACTTGGAAAGGCCAAGCTCACATGAAGCCTATGCAGCACTTCCAGAACAATCATTCTAGTCAGATGTATCGGTTTCATCCATGGAACTCCTATAGGCAGACTAGGCACACAAATTTCTGGAACCCGAACTCCTATGGCTCTGTCAATGTCATGCCTAGACAGGCTAGGGTCTATAGTGCACCCACTACTCCCAATGCCTATTGGACTAAGTTCTGGCAAAGAAACTTTCAGAACAATTTTAAAAAGCTGAAAAAGGCCACATCTCAGAAATAGTCTTCGAATAATGAAAGTGGGAAGAAAAAGCAGAACAAACAGATTAAAAAGGAATCCACAACTGTCATGAAAAAGCCAAATCAAATGTGGATACCAAAACATCTTGTTTCTAGTCTGCATGAAATTAATATTTTTCTGGGACCCAAGAAACTCTGGGTTCCAAATCATTCTACTTGATCCCCTTGCAGGTATGCCTGGCAGCCAGTCACAACAAGTGGTATCTTGATAGTGGCTGTTCCAGGCACATGACCGGAGATAAAGCAAAATTCAGCATGTTGGTAAAGAAAGATGCTGGTCATGTCACTTTTGGAGGTAACACTAAGGGAAAAATCATTGGCTCAGGAAAAGTTGGTAAGTGTTCCTCCTGTTTATTGAAGAAGTTCTGTTAGTTGAAGGTTTGGCTTATAACCTTCTTAGTATTAGTCAATTATGTGACAAAGGCCATAAAGTTGTTTTTGATTCTCTTGCATGCACCATCTTTGAACCCAATTCTGATTCGGTTAAATTTGTTGGTAAGAGAATCAATAACATCTATATGATAGATTTAGATGATGTAGCACACTCTAATCTTTGTCTTAGTGTCAATAAAGATGACCTAGCCTACCTGTGGCATCGTAGATTAGGTCATGCTAGTTATAGTGTGCTTCATAAATTGCATAAGCATTGCATGGTTAAAGGACTCCCTGAAATTTCATTCAAAGATGATAATAAAATTTGTGAGGCATGCACCAGTGTAAACAGACTAGAAAATCATTTAAATCTAGAACTGAAAACATGTCTTCAAAACCCTATGAGCTAATACATATGGATTTATTTGGACCCACTACGTCGATTAGCTTATCAGGGAAAAGATATGGTTTTGTACTTGTTGATGACTTTTCTAGATACACATGGGTCTTTACTTGTCTCATAAAAGTGAAGCCTTTGAAGAATTTCAAGAGCTCTTTTACAAAATAAAACAAACTAATGAGCATACTATTTTAAACATCTTGTCTGATCATGGTGGTGAGTTTGTCAACTCACGTTTTGATAATTTTGCAGGGAAAATGGAATTACCCACAAGTTCTCTCACCAAGAACTCCAGAGCAGAATGGAGTGGTGGAAAGGAGAAACCGAACCTTAGTTGAAATGGCTCGGACCATGCTAGTGGAAGGGAACTTACCTAGAAAGTTTTGGGCAGAGGCTGTCAACACTTCATGTTATATAATTAATAGAGCCCTGGTAAGACCCAAAACTCAAATGACTCCCTATGAGATTCTCAAAGGTAAGAAACCCTCCCTAGCTCATTTCAAGGTCTTTGGCTGCAATGTTTTATCCACATTAATTCAAAACGAGATCTTGATAAATTTGAACCAAAGAGTGAACCTGGAATATTTCTAGGTTATTCTGACCGGTCTAGAGCCTATAGGGTTTTTAATCTAACTCGAACCTTGTTGAAGAATCTCCTCATGTTGTGTTTGATGAGTCTGCAACCAAAACTGAATTGATTTATGCAGGGACAAAACTGATGGAGAAATTTAAAGACAAATGAAGATTCTGCTGAAGAAGCTGAAGCTGAAGGACCAAATACTCAGGGGGAGGTAAGTGGAAATCAAGGTAATAGGTGACTAACCTTAAATTTCTTAGAGACCATCCCCTTGAAAACATAATTGGTAATCTGAATGAACCGACTAGACTAGAGCAAACATAAGAATTGAAAATGAATTGAATTCCTTTGCTTTAGTATCTCAAATAGAACCCAAAAACATAGAAGGTGCCCTTCAGGATGAACACTGGATTAATGCCATGCATGATGAACTAAGTCAATTCGATAGGAACAAGGTCTGGCATTTAGTTCCTAAGCCATCTCATGGCAACATAATAGGCACCAAATGGGTTTTTCAGAATAAAACTGATGAGCAGGGTAACATAGTTAGAAATAAGGCTAGGCTAGTTGCTCAGGGTACAACCAAGAGTTTGGCATTGACTTTGATGAGTCTTTTGCCCCTGTAGCAAGGCTAGAAGCTATTAGAATTCTTTAGCTACTGCATGTAGTCTAGGAATAACTTTACAGCAGATGGATGTCAAATCTGCTTTTCTAAATGGTGAAATAAAAGAAGATGTTTTTGTCAAACAACCCCCTGGATTTGAATGTCTTGAATTTCCTGATCATGTTTATAAACTTGACAAGGCTCTCTATGGGTTAAAGCAAGCTCCTCGAGCTTGGTATGATAGACTGAGTAAGTTCCTCTCCGAAAAGGAATTTTCAGAGGTAAGGTTGACCAGACCCTATTCACAAAGGTATGTGAAAAAGAAATTCTGATTATTCAAATTTACGTAGATGATATAGTGTTTGGGTCAACCAACTCATCCATGTGTGAGAATTCTCAGCCTTAATGACTAGTGAGTTTGAAATGAGCTCAATGGGAGAGCTGAAATTATTTCTTGGACTGCAGATCTGTCAGATCAAAGAAGGAACCTTCATAACCCAGGAGAAGTACATCAAGGACTTATTGAAGAAATTCAAGATGGAAAATCTCAAAGCTATAACTGCACCAATGGGGACATCTACCAGTCTTGATTCTGATCCGAAGGTAAAATGGTAGATCCCAAACTTTACAGAGGTATGATCGGATCCTTGCTCTACCTTACTGCATCTCATCCTGATATTCAATTTTAGTATGTTTGTGCGCTAGATTTCAAGCATGTCCTAAGGAATCTCATTTAATAGCTGTGAAACGGATTTTTAGGTATCTGTCTAGCACCCTAGACCTAGGCTTATGGTATCCTGCTAAGCGTGAGCTAGACCTTGTAGCTTACACTGATGCAGACTACGCTGGGTGTAGGATAGATAGGAAGACTTCTCTAGGTTCACATGGGTTTTCTTTCTCACACACAAAAATGATGTTTTTGATGAGTTTCAGGCACTCTACATGAAGATAAAGCAGGACGGTGAGTTTAAAATTTCTAAGATTCAATCTGATCATGGTGGTGAATTTGAGAATGCTGATTTCTATAATCTTTGCAGAGCTGAAGGTATTTCACACCGATTCTCTTCACCAAGAACACCGGAGCAAAATGATCTAGTTGAAAGGAGAAATCGAACACTTGTAGAGATGGCAAGAACCATGCTTGCTGAACGGCAACTTCCAAAGAGATTTTGGGCTGAAGCGGTAAACTCGGCATGTTACATTATCAACCGCTCTATGGTAAGGCCACACACCAAAAAGACTCCTTATGAGTTGCTAAAAGGTAAAAAGCCCTCTCTCTCACATATGAAAGTGTTTGGATCGAAATGCTTCATTCACAACAATGACAAAAAAGACTTAGATAAATTCGAGCCCAAGAGCGATGAAGGTATATTCCTTGGATATTCTGATAGATCTAGGGCTTATAGAATTTACAATATCAAAAATCAAACTGTGGAAGAATCACCCCATATTTTCTTTGATGAATATCATGATTCTAACAATGATAACTCTTGCAAGAAAAATGATGAAGATGGGGAATTCCTAAGCATAAAGGACAAGAGTGATCCTCCACAAGAAGAAATAAAAGAAGATGGTGACCTAGCCGAATCAAGCAATGCAAGGGATCAAGCTCCAGGAAAAGGTAACGATTCTACAAATATTAGAATTCTTAAGGATCATCCCTTGGAGAATGTCATTGGTAGCTTGAATGACCCACCTAGAACTAGGTCACATTTTAAAATTGTGGAAGAATTAGATCAACTTGCTCTTGTCTCGCAGCTTGAACCCAAAAATATTGATGAAGCCTTAAAAGATGAAAACTGGATAAATTCCATGCAAGACGAGTTAAACCAGTTTGAAAGAAATAAAGTTTGGCATCTTATTTCTAGACCTTCATCACAATCTGTAATAGGCACTAAATGGGTTTTTAGGAACAAACTAAGTGAGGATGGCAAGATAATAAGAAACAAGGCTAGATTGGTGGCTCAAGGGTATAATCAAGAGTTTGGGGTAGACTTTGATGAATCTTATGCCCCTGTTGCTAGACTCGAAGCCATCAGAATTCTACTTGTCTTTGCATGCTCCCTTAGAATAAAGCTTTATCAAATGGATGTTAAAAGTGCTTTCTTGAATGGCTTGATCAAAGAAGAAGTCTATGTTGAGCAGCCCCCTGGCTTTGAGAACTCTAACAATGCAGATTTTGTATACAAGCTAGACAGGGCGCTTTATGGACTTAAGCAAGCATCAAGAGCTTGGTATGAGAGACTAAGCTCATTCCTCATTGAAAAATGGTACACACGAGGTAAGGTAGATCAAACACTTTTCACCAAGAAGCAAGGTAAGAACATCTTGATTGTTCAAATTTATGTTGATGATATTGTGTTTGGTTCTACTAAATCTGAAATGTGTGAGGAATTTCCTAACCTCATGACTAACGAATTTGAGATGAGCCTAATGGGAGAACTTCAATTCTTTCTCGGTTTGCAGGTCAACCAAGGAGAAGACGGATGCTTCATAAATCAAGCCAAATACATTAAGGAGCTGTTGAAAAGATTTGACATGGTAAATAGTAAAATCATTGCAACTCCTATGAGCACCTCAACTTCACTAGATTCGGATGAAAATGGTAAATTGGTGGATGCAAAGGTCTATAGAGGTATGATTGGTTCTTTCCTTTACTTGACTGCATCCCGACCGGATATCCAGTTTAGTGTTTACCTTTGTGCTAGATTTCAAGCTAGTCCTAGAGAATCCCATTTGACTGCCGTCAAACGTATCCCTCGATATCTTGTCGGCACTCAAGATTTTAGATTGTGGTATCCGTCATCATGTGATTTATCTCTTATATCTTATTCTGATGCGGACTATGCAAGCTGGATCGTAAGAGTACTAGTGGCTATTGCCAGTTTCTAGGCGGGTGTTTAGTTTCTTGGGCCTCCAAGAAACAACACTCGGTTGCCCTCTCAACCGCGGAGGCAGAATATGTTGCTGCGGGGAGCTGTGGCACTCAAGTGTTGTGGATTAAACACCAACTCCAAGACTACTTGGTGGATCTTAGTTGTGTCCCAATTTTGTGTGATAACACTAGTGCTATCAACCTTGCCAAAAATCCAGTCCAGCACTCTAGGACTAAGCATATTGAGATTAGGCATCACTTCATTAGAGATGAGGTCGGTAAGAAAAACTTTGAACTGCATTTTGTTGATACATTGAATCAGATTGCTGATATCTTCACCAAGCCCTTGTGTAATGACAGGTTTTCAACACTCAGAAGGGAGCTTGGTCTTTGCCGACCTCAGGCCAACAAACCTTGATATGATAATCTTGTTTCATTTAGTTGTGTGTTGTTGCATTTGTCCATGCATTGTTTATATGTCAATGTGTCATTTTGCACATGGTGTCGCATTGCATGTAGATGCATAATAATGAATAGAGTTCATGTTCCTAATGTATTTATGTAGCATCATTCTCGCATGGCCGTGGTATATCAAATGTTGATGTATGGAAGGGCATATTATGCTTTCCTCGAAACACTCAATATGCGTGAGGTTTCACCTCCGCCAAGTATCATGTGTCAATGTCGCATATAGGCCATATAGTAAGGGGGAGTTGTCCTTGTGCATCACTTATGCATATGTTTCATCTTCATTCTGTTGCATTTAATAAGTGTACAACCATGTGTTGGGTCATGCATTTCATGTCTGCCACCTTTATGAGTGACTAGGTCAACCTCTCCTTGCCATTCGTCATTCCACCCAATTGAAAACATCACTCCTTCGCGCATCCATTGCATATCCTTAGGGGGAGTTTTGTTGATTCTCTTAACCTCTTGCAATCTGCACTTCAGTGGCTTACAGTTTAAAAATATGAGATCATGAGACTGACAAACATATGGTGTAAGAGCTCTCTATTATGTGCCTTGATGATTGTTCATTCCATAAAAGGGGTTCAGATTTAATGATTTCCTTGAAGTTCTGAAATATTCGTTATGAAATCATCTATGTTCTTTGGTTTTAATAGACCTTAACTAGAGATTGCATATTGTGCTTTGAATGACTATCCCGATATCTGAAAATTCAAAGTTCATGAGCATCTTGGTGATACACTCAGGCTTAGTATTGTTTTTAAACATCTTGATGAGCTGGAATTCTTGAAAATCAAATCAATTTGACAGAGCAATGATATTATTGCACGGAGAAACATGTCATGTCATCAAATCAAGTGACAAATGCATATGTCATGATGTGCCCCTGTTATCTCTATCTTAAAACTTTTGGACTCTAGGCAGAGCAATGGCATAATTGCTGAGAAACATATCTTCTCATCAATGAAATGAGTTTGGATATGTCATGACGTGACTTTGCTATCTCTGTTCATCTTGCAGCATGACAGTCAGTCTTGCCAAATACCTAGGAATACTGGCGTCTAAACAACGTGTATTCTTACGGCTAGGAGGCGTGTACTAGACTTGATTGCTCGTACAATATGAGTCATGTGCCTTCAAATTCAAAAGATATTAGAAATCAAAATATGAAACCTCTTGCTTCAATCATACAATTCCATGCTTTAGTCATGATTGTTTAGCCTCAATACTAGTTCTTGTGTTCTTCCCTTAGTGGTTATTGAATATGGATATATAAGACAAAGGACGGTTAAACACTGCCATGATATGCACCTTCGGTTCATTTCTATTAAATCTTGGATGTAGCTGCTTTTCGAACTCTTTTGATGATCTCGGATTTCATTAGCTTTGAACCATATATGTTGCTTATGGCATGCTTCAGTTTTGCATATAATGGCTTGCTCTTCACTCCTTTCAGCTCTGGTCTCCCAAATAGTTTCCTTAATCACGCCTTTTTACTGTTGGCAAAGGGGGAGAATTCTTTGTGTGAGTCCTTCATTAGAGCTAAGAGCTATGTCATAAGTGTTGTCCAAAGGGGGAGAGTGCATTGAGTCCAAGGGAGAGAAACCTTTATGTGCGTTTGTGCATGTGATGGGGTTTGCATAATTTCATCGCATTGTCATGTGTCATATGTGCATTCACACGCTTTAATTCATGGATCTTAAGCTGCTCATGTCCCATAGCATAGCATTCATAATTGCATTCACATGCTATTACTATCATGATTCTTGAGCTGCAAATGTGGTATGTGTTATAACTTATGCCATTTTAGACATTCCCATCCCATAATGACTCACAGTATTGCCATCATCAAAAAGGGGGAGAATGTTGTGCCCCTGTAGTCATTTGAGTCATCATGTGATCAATTAGGTCATTCGACATCAATCTATGATCATATGAGTCATTTGGTATTCTTAGTTTTGATAATGGCTAAACACTATAAGTCATTGTTCTTTTCCACTATCTTATGACTGACATATGTGATGTTTTGTTCATGACAGATATGCACATGAAAGCTCAATGTTGCGCCCTCGCACGTGGATCGACCTGCGCGGTCAGGTCGCGGGGATCGACCTGCCCGGTCAGGTCGCGGGGGTCAAGGGGGCAGCGCCCCTTGCGGGGGTTTTCGGGGGCGGAGCCCCCGGAACAAAATTTGGCTTGAAGACCCAGTAATAAAACTTCAAGACAATCAAGGTAGATGCCACAGACATGAACGGGCGGCTAACGGACTCAAGCGACGGAGCTGGTGCGGCCAACGGACCGACCCGGGGTGACCCGGGCTCTGCCCAGCTGGCGGTCGATCGCCAGCACAGGGGCGGTCGACCGCCCCAGCTAGGGACTGCCAAGGCTGCACGTTTTTCAGTGGCGGTCGACCGCCAGCCAGTGGCGGTCGACCGGATTTCCCAGGGATCGCCCGGTTGCAGGTGTTTCAGTGGCGGTCGACCGCCAGGAGCTGTAGGTCGACCGCCAGTCCCGAGCCTTCATTTTTGACTTTGTTTCCAACTTCGAAAAGGGTCATTCTACATGGATTTCTTTAATCCAAAAGTCACCTAATCACCCACAAATTGTGGATCTGGTCTAAGGCTTGTCCATAGACCATTCAAGGTCTATAAAACCAATACAAGAGGGTTGGAAACCCTAATGCTTCAAGGGGTTACAAGGGTGGCTGCAAGGGAGGTTGCAAGAGAGCTTGGAGACGAGCTACTGTTCACATGAATAGTAGTTCATGAAGGTGTTCTTCATCCAATCAAAGGGGAATCAAGCTCAAATCAAAGCCAGCAATCTTCAAGGAAGATTACATCAAAGCAAGGCTATCAAAGTGATCCAAGGAAGCCGGTTTGATTCAAGTTCTTCAAAGGAAATCATCTTCATCCATTCAAGTTCTTTCAAGTTCATTCAAGGTGATATTTCAAGTATTCAAACTCCTAGAAGCTAAATAAGCAATCAAGATTCAAGGTAGCTTCATCATCTCCTTCATTCATTCAAAGAAATTCAAAGAGAAGATCAAGAGAGAAGAATTGAAGGAAGAGGTACTGTTCACGTGAACAGTACTCCGTGAAGAACATTCATCCAATCAAGGGTGAATCAAGAAGATTGAGTTGAAGCCAAGAGGAGCCTTATTGCTGATCAACATTTCATACAAGGGCCAATTCATTTTCACTCATAACTCTATCTCTTGTTTTAGTTCCTTCACATTTGTTTCATTTTCAATATTGTTAAACATTGAAGTCATGATTCGTCCCTACCGGTGGTTAGTAGGAAGGCAATTGGAGGGTGTTCCAATTTACGGTTGACGTCCCTACCAGGTGGTGAGTAGGAAGGCAATCGGTGATTTCCGATTTGCGGTTCTGTGCGCTGCACAAGTGAAGCCTCACCGGGTTTTGGTGAGGGGTGGACGTAGGGCTGAGGATTCAGTCCGAACCACCTTAAAAATCCTGTCTAGTGTGATTTGCTTGTGTGATTGATTCGTTCTAGATGCATGCTTAGGATCGAATTATTATATATCTTGCTTATCTTGCTAAGTGAATCATAGCATACTTGGAAGTTAGTTTCTATTCCGCTGTAATTCATTTTAACTAGCTGTTTAGAGGGCCGCATTGCGAAAAGTGGGGCTGATCTATTCACCCCTCCCCTCTAGATCCGCTGTCCACTACACAACATGTATTATTCTTAAACAACACCTTCTGAAAATCAAATGGACAGCTGCATCAAAATGATTAATCACATACTCTAAAGGCAAAGCAATGATTGAGTGCACTGAGAAACTGGGTTCTTCATCGATGAAATAGAGAAAAACTCATGTCATGAAGTGCTTTAAGTTATCTTTGTTCAACAAAATAAAAGGATAGTTCCACTGAATAACTAGGGGTATTGGCATCTGAAAAATGTGTACCCTTACGCAAAAAGGTGGAAACTATACCTGAGACAGAATAGTGGATCCTGCTGAGTAACTAGGGGTACTGGCGTCTGATAAACGTGTACTCTTATGTAAAAAGGTAAGATTCTACTTGACTGTACTAAAGCAACAAAGAGAAGAAATATATGAAACTATCCCTAAAAGATTCATTCAGAATTGTAGAGTTTGTTTAATCTC
Source organism: Amorphophallus konjac (assembly GCA_022559845.1). NCBI lineage: Eukaryota > Viridiplantae > Streptophyta > Magnoliopsida > Alismatales > Araceae > Amorphophallus > Amorphophallus konjac. Next base: position 268,118 of record JAHNEJ010003386.1, on the reverse strand, counting down.
AATACAAGTTTCAGGTAATCCTGATGCTGCCTTCAAACTCAGATAAACAAGATTTCATAAGACAAAAGTGCTCATGTCCTATGCACTACTGGTTCATTACTATTAAAAGTCTCCTCCGACTGGATCTCAAAGAGTAAAGTAGCTAGTCTCTCACCTTCATAACTTTTAAATCACATAAGTTCAGGAATGCACTATCTCCATTCTTATACTAGAAGAATCTGTGCTTTACTTGCTTGCTTACTGAAAAGCCTAAATAGTTTGTCACATCAGAATTTCTCTTCACTGTGGCACTTATCTCAGTACTTTCATTCCCTATCCTTTCTGCTAATGGCAAAGGGGGAGTGATTTTGGTAGTTGATTTTGATGTTACTATAGTGAGTGAGAGAGTTCTGGATAAAGGGGAAGCATGTGCATCTTTTGCATTCTGCAGTATTTTGACATTTAATAAAAACATTATTGTCATCAAAATCTAAAATCCGTTCTTCAAAATATAAATGCGTTGCCATCATCAAAAAGGGGGAGAATGTTGGATATTTTGTTTTGATGATGACAAATACTATGAATCGTATGTGTATGATGTAATATGTGTTTGGACCATAAGAATTCTAAGCATTTGTCACGTCCTGAGCGCGGAAGATACCCGGATGCGTGACGCGTGTCATTAGAGCGATAAACTTTTTGCCATACAATTTACGGAGTGCGCAAAAGACTAGTAAAATCTAATAATCCCAATAGTCCAAGTGATGTTTATTTGATTAACCAAAGGAATTAAAGATAGTCCATGACAAATTCCAAATTTAACAAGACAACACTAGGCTAAGTGCCTTAACATGCTTCAGACAAGTAACTGACATACTGGAATACAAAGTAGGACTCAAATAAAATTCAAGGACGCGACTAGCTAATGATAGGTGACTGGCGTTCTAGCACTCTTCACTCGGTTTCAACCCCATTCTTGTCACTATCCGAATCACCTGAAAATGTTAAGAAGTAATTGGATGAGCGAATCGCTCAGTAGGAATTACATCTCAAATACGAGCAATCTTTACGTGATTTACAAGTTGCATGTATTATCAGTATGGCTATGCATGATGTACGTATAAGAAAAAAATCAGGTATATAGGTAAATTTAGGCATGATAAACAATAAGAGATCAATAGCTGTATAAAGAGAGTATATCAAGATTTCAAGTATTTGACAAGCAGTATTTCAAGAGTTTACAGATGTAAATGCCACTTCGGGCAAGTAGGGATTTGTGTATAAGTATGAACTCAAGTGCAAGAAGGCACTCATGTACAAGTATATCTCAGGTACGAGCAAATAAAAATTCAATTCAAGCAAGTAATGTCAAGTACGTACCAGTAGAATTGGCTATTATCAAGCAAGTATTTTGCCCTTTCTCAGGCCACAAGTCAAGTATTACCCGTTCCGGGCCACGCAAGTGACGTAAGTAAGGAGAGAGAGAGTAGGGGTGGAGTGTCTCAAGTCAAGCAAGTACATCGGTGCAATGCTAAACACCATGGTCAATAAACTCATATGGGCACAAGTACATTCGGGTGCTCCTCCCAGGACTAGACCGGGCCCTATATGCACAGCATTTCATGTATTACCTTTAACATCCACTCTCATTTATAGCCAATGTGGAATTTCAAGAATTGAGAAACGTAGTATTACAGGCGAGATTAACTAGTCATTTGGTTATGGAGGACTCTAGAGGTGGCCCCTACAGGCTCAAGAGGTGGCTCCCGTCGTGTAGCACTTTGCGCCGTACGGTCTCAAGAAGTGGCTCCCACGACGTAGCACTTTGCCCTGCATGGCACTTAGCTCCAACACTCCCAAATGGTAGTTTTAGAGGTTCAAGATTTGACCATGTAGGATATACACAAAGTAGATTTTTCATGGAATGGAAATTCAAGAACTCAATACGCAGGAGTATGGATTAGGGTTGTGTTTGCATAAATCACGAGACAGACCAAGATCAGAAGCTGTAATCAATGAGTTGGCATCTGGGGTTTTGCCAAACTTTCAAATTTTCAATTTTTAGAATTATATATATATATATATCAAATTGGTGCCCCCCAGGAAGTCTTCATTTAAATGAAGACGACCTGGCCGCCGTCAATTCTGTAATTGGCGCCCTGGCTTGGGGCGCCAATTACAGGGGCTGTTTTGTTTTTCTGAATATATATATATAAAGAATTGGTGCCCCTTTAAGCAGTCTTCAATTAATTGAAGACTTGCTGGCTGCCGCTATTTAACAAATTGAAGACTTGCGGGATGCCGCTATTTAACAAATTGAAGACTCTGTGGACAGTCTTAATTTAATTGAAGACTCTCCGGAGTGTCTTCAATTTAAGTACATGTTCAACTCGAATTGATGACACTGTGTAGGGTCACCAATTGAGTTATTTTACAAGTGAGTTGTGCTTCGTATCAGAATGGTACATTCTGTGATACAAGTAACTATTCATTTCTCCAAAGTTTCTCCGAATCAGAATCCGAAGACTTGGTCAGGTGAAGAAAAATCTCAGGGTCACAGAAGTATATTCTGACAAAATTTTCATGGTTCAGTTTATTAGTTATAGGTTTTTGAATGCGTTGATTTACTGATTTCTGGAAATTCCAGAAAATAGAATTGACGTCATTGATCAAGTCTTCATTTAATTAACGACTCCTCGCGGAGTCTTCAATTCTGTAATTGACGCCCTGGTTAGGGGTGCCATTTACGGATCAGTGTGTACTATTCATCAGTGTGAAGTTACTCCGAATCAGAAAGTAAGAGTACATGCATGTAGGGGAAAATATCAGGATTCCATAAACATGTTCATGTATAAATTTCATGCTTTAGTTTGATAGTTATGGATTTTTGAATGTGTTGAATTATCAATTACTGGAAATTTCAGAAAATTGAATTGACGACATGGTACATGTCTTCAATTAATTGAAGACTCCGCATTGACGACTCCGCGCGGAATCTTCAATTTAACAATTGGTGCCCTGGTCAGGGGCGCCATTTACATAAGGGCTGGGACCCTCCGGATTTTTAAAACATTAACGTATTCTATGTAACAGAGGCTATATTTAAGGTTTAAAACATGGTTATTAAGACTGTAAAATTAGTATGATAAAATATGTTCAAAAACTCATGAAATCATGCTAACAAACTATGTTTAAACTCATAAAGATCATGGTAACAGTATGTATAGAATCAGGTGTAACAAGCTATTAACATATGTATAACATGGTATTATTCTTGATCATGGTAAAGCCGGGTAATATATATATATATATATATATATAGCATGGTTGACTAGTTAATCGAACCCTAAGCATGCACCATTTAACCTATTTAGCTACTAGTTAGGGAAGGATTTGAGAACACCTACCTTTTGACGTGTGATACGAGGTTCAGAAGCTGCAGCAGGATCGCAGCAGGACGTAGACTCGGGAAGAAGATGCTCATTCAGCACTGACGCGGCAGTAGCCTGTGTCAGTGCTACGGAGGGGATTAGATATAGGGATCGTAAGACATTGGTTTAATGCCTTGTGGGTCTTGCTGAGTGGTCATTATTTTTGCCAGCTAAAATGGGTTGCTCGTGTCTCAACCTTCTAGAAACATAGGTTTAAATGACGCCCTTGTAAGGGGTCATTCATTAATCTAGGTGGTACTATTCACATAAATGACGCCTTGCATGAGGACGTCATTAGTTTAGGTGGCATTATTTCATGGGAATGACGCCCTTGCAAGAGGGCGTTAATTTTTAGACAATTCTGCCACATTCACGTGTTAGCATTCAAGATGTACACACATATATTAATATTATAATGGGATGGGGTCCTATTGAAAATGACGCCTCCATGTATGTCTTCAATATTGTAAATGGCGCCCAGGTGTATAGTCTTCAATTTGGAAGTTGGAAAAGGTGGACAGCACGTATAACCCATGGCCCATGTGTTAAAGTTTGTCTTGCACTTTTATATAATAACCCTCTCATGTTTTGGTTTTTTCCTCCCATGTAAGATTCTTTTAGGAAACGTCACTACGTACTATACAAAAAGTGATGGTTGTACATTTATATGCTAGCCCCCAAGAGGTTTGGCTCTTTACATAAAGCCTTCATGTTTCTTTATGACATAAAGTGACATTGGCTTGTATATTTATATAGTAGTCCTTGTGAGGTTGGATTCTTTATGTAAGGCCTTCATGTATGATTTCTTTTAGAAATAAGTTTTAAATTTACTCCAATGTATTTATCAGGGGTGCTACAGCATTTGTGTCCTTCTTTGTTTTGATGATTGGCAAACATGATTGACAATATGATAGGCAATAATTCCTTTTACTTTTTTGTTCTTCAATTTTGACAAATCTTGAGTCTCACGAATGGTAGCATTTCATATATCATTGCACATGCATTTCACATAAAATATGTGTGTGCATAGTTTGTCTCTCGAGTATAGACTCTGTACATATTTCGTTGATCAAGTTGATAATGTATGTGCATTGTTTTTGCCTAATGCATATGGAATCTGTGCATACTACGTTGTCTGGTACACAACGTTGGTGCACATTTCAGCTTTCTGCACTTAAGGGTCTGTGCATATCTTTCATTAGGAAAAACATAGTCGGTGCATGTTTTACATCGTACACAACCAGGGTCTGTGCATGTCTTTGTACATGCGCGAATAAGGTCTGTGCACGTTTGCATCATAAGGTATACATAACGTTTGTGCAAGGTTGCATTGTGGGTGAATAAGGTCTGTGCATGTTTCTGTAGAATGCATATACGGTTTGTGCATGTTTTGTTTATAGCAACTTAAGCTCGGTGCATACTTTAGCTATCTGCATATAAAGGTCTTTGCATATCTTGATCGATTGCACACAACCTCTGTGCACGTCTAGTTGTTCAGTACATGGCGTCGATGCATTTTACTATTCCTTCAGTAGAAGGTCGGTGCACACTCTATTTGTCTCCGAATAAGGTCTGTACATGGTCTGTGCATGCTTTGTCTTGTGGTAAACAAGGTCGGTGCACAGTCTGTTTTGAACATCTGTAGTCTGTACATCTTTGCATGGAAGCGTATGTAGGTCGATGCATTTTGTGCCTTATGGATATAGGTCTATGCATATATGTCTACCAAGGTCTGTGCACCCTACCTCATGCATGTGAAAGGTTGGTGCATTGTTCATAATTCGCATATACAGTCAGTGCATGTTCATGTACATACGAAGGTAAAGGTCTGTGCACCTTTGTCCATGGATGCATAAGTCAGTACACCATGCTCATCGTGCATATAACGTCTGTGCACGTTTTCTTGTTGAATGTACAAAAGAGTCTATGCACATCTTGCATTGTCTTAAATCGTCGGCATAGGTCTTGCCATTGGCTTGGAAGGGTCTGTGCATATATATATGCTGTGTTTGCTTGGAATGTTTGTGCATACCCTGTTTCATGCTAAATCAAACTCGGTGCATCTTTTCTCTTAACTAATCCTTGTCTGAATTACAGAGTAAAGCAAGCGCACCATGGAAGCCTATGATTGAGCATGTGATCCAAGGCAGATACGTCCAGAAGATTCTGCCAACGAGGATATGCTCACCAATCTGGTCCTGACGCGTGTCATCTTCAAGAAGGCGGGAACGAGCTCTCCACACGCCCAATGCATGAGCTCGTGAGGGCTGAAGAAAGAAGACATATATAAGCCCCTCTGAAGATCAAGAAAAAGGGGGATCGAGCAGATTAAGAAAAGAGTGAGAAGCCCTTGAGAAAAGAGAGAGCAAATTGAAGAGATCCAGAGTGAGATAAAAGAAGCTAGAGGGAGAGAAAAGGATCGAGAGCTTTAGATAGGAGAGAGATTTAGTGCATTAGTTCTGTACTTGACTTGTGGATCAAATCCAGAGTCAATCTGCTCACTTAGAGCTACATTGTTGTTCTTTATCTTTCATTTTCATTTTTTCTGAACCCTGTCAAGCTGTGAGTCAGCGTGCGAGGGTGAGTCCTCGGTCAACCAAGCTGTAAAGCTCAGCGGTAGCATGCTGTAAGGCTCAGCGGTCTAGGATATTATCCCTAAAGCTGTGGATCAGCGGTTTGTAGGGATCTAATCCCTGAAGCTGTGGATCAACAGATTGAAGCTGTGAATCAGCAGTGATCTATACTCAGTCTGAGTGTGGGGTGGATGTAGGTGAAAGCCGAACCACCTAAAACTCCTAGTGTGTCCGTGTGATTGGTCCTGTTACTTGTGCGCTCATTCTGTTTGCTTGTTTCTCGCTTAGATGAATGCATAAGTTCACCTAGTTGGATCTGTTTTGTCCGATTGCTCCACTGCTGAACTGTTAATTCCGCTATATTTCCATACTTGTGTTTTAAGGGATAGATCTATTCACCCCCCCTCTAGATCTTAGCGTCCATCCGTATCCAACATTTCTTACCACTTTGACGCGATTTGGCCACTATATCTACAGTTGCTAAAAAGGTGGGGCTTTTATTTGCGGATATCTTGCGTGTGATGACTGCCACAGCACTGGCGCCTTTCTGACTTTCGATGCCTTGCATGACTTGCTATTTCGTGCGTCCCAGGGGAGAAGTCCTTGGAGGGAGAGCAACCGCCCCTTGGGGAAGGGTTGCCACCTTTCGCATTTTTTCGAGGGGAGGATCATTTAAGGCAAGCATTCCCCCTGCCAGCCTATAAGAAAGGTCCCGGAGGGCGCCTCCATTCTTCTTCAACGCTTAAAGCTTTTATTACAGTTCTTCCTCTTTCTCCCTTCTCGTGAAGTGCTTGTCTCTGTGTCGGGAAGTTATCATCGAAATATGGAAGGCGATGTGGAAGACGATGATCCTGGCGGTCGCCACAGGCGCTCGTGCTTCTTAGGCGTGGAAGAAGGGACAGCGATGGGCGGGCAGCGTGCAAGAAGGGACACCGCATAACAGCGCGTCTGTTCCCGACCGCTGGACCACCGCTACCATCTTATGAGGAAGGTAGAAGCGGAAGGAGGTTCAAGGAAGCAGGGCATCCAGTACAGCGGCCTTGCCCTGCTCCTTCCTCACCTCAGCCTGCTTCTCCCTCCTCTTCCATCCCCGCCATCCTCTTTCCCCCTCTTATGCTCTTCAACCAACTTCTTCCTTCTTCTTTCACTCTTTGGAGGATGCCTTTATCCTTGCTCGCACCACTTGCGGGTGCTTGCTTTCTGTTCGACTTTCATCCTCCTTCCAAAGAGTTGGCAGAGGAGGCCTTCTCTTGTTTTCCTTTCTTTTCTTCCTATGATACCTTTTTTTTCTCTGAGTTTCTCGAGTGAACGAGGTCAGTTGTTCAGTTATCCGAGCCAGTTTCTACACTGGGTAGAGTCAGTGGCTCGGTCTGGGGGTGCTAGCCGTGTCCACGCCTAGTTATCAGCTCATTTTGTAGTACCAGTGGATGTGGTATTTTTGCTTTTGATACGCATTGTATTGGCTGTGGCCTATCTGATGTATGAAGAGACATTAATGAAAGGAGAATTTTTGCCATTTGTTTCTTACATGTCTGTGAAAAGCTCAAAAGTACAACTTTCGTAATGTTGTTGCATTCCACGTCCGAGGGATAGGCATTTCTTCCATAGTAGACAGTCGATACGCCCCTTTTCCGAGCATCTCGACCACTCGGTAGGGGCCTTCCCAATTAGGGGCCAGCTTCCCTGCAGCCTCTTGTGGTCGAGAGGCTCCGATTTTTCTTAGGACGAAGTCTCCTGAATGGAAAAGTCTATCCCAGACTCTGGTGTTGTAATATCGAGTGAGGCGCCGATGATATTCCATGACTCGGATGCTCGCGATCTCTCTTATCTCGCTTGCCATATCGAGGTTCTCTAGCAGTTTCTGCTCATTTGCCTCGGGCATGAAGTTGATGCCTCGGGGAGATGGGCTACCAACCTCCCAAGGAATCACGGCATCCGTGCCGTATACCAACTCAAAGGGAGTCTCACCGGTGGCAGTTCTCGGGGTAGTTCAGTGCGACCATAGTACGCTCGACAATTCCTCAACCCAGTTGCCCTTGGCTTTATCGAGCCTAGCCTTAATGCCTTTTAGTAAAGTTTTGTTCGCATTTTTCGACCAGTCCGTTAGCCTGTGGGTGGGCTACCGAATTGAAATGGTTGCGAATATGAAGGTCAACACATTTGTTCCTAAAGTAATGGGAATCAAATTGCCGACCATTATCGCTCACTATCACTCGAGGGATGCCAAAGTGATAGATGATCGATTTCCACACGAAGCTCCACACGACCGACTCGGTAATCCTAGCAGTGACTTCGGCTTCGATCCATTTCGTAAAATAATCGATGGCGACGATGACGAACTTCTTCTGGGCTCGGGCCATGGGAAACGGCCCCAGGATGTCGATTCCCCACTGTGCAAAGGGGTATGGCTCAGTAAGGGTGACGAGCTCTGACGCAGGTTGATGGACTAGATGGTCGAAACATTGGCATCGGTCGCACCTTTGTACGTAGGCTGAGCAATCACGTTGAAGAGTGGGCCACCAGTAGCCTTGCAGCAACAAGATTCTGGCGAGCGCTCTCCCTCCTTGATGTGCGCCGCAGATGCCTTCGTGGACCTCTTGAATTGCTTGGCTGGCTTCCTCGATATCAAGGCACTTGAGGAGGGGACCGGAGAAAGATCTTCGGTATAAAGCATCATCCAAGATGACGAAACGTCGAGCTTGATACTTCAGTCTTTGAGCGTCCCGAGGGTCAGAGGGCTCTCGAGAATCCCGGAGCCAAGAGATGAATGGGGCTTGCTAGTCGCTCGATAATGCCTGGTCAACGGTCATGAGTTCCGCTTCTATGCTCAGTCGTTCCAGCTCTGCGAGGAAAACCGATCGTGTACCTTCTGGGGCAACAGAGGAGGCCAATCGAGAGAGGGCATCCGCTCGGGAGTTTTCCTTCCGAGTGATCTGGATAACCTGAAAGTCCTCGAATAGTGGGGCTATTCCTCCTACCAGTAGGAGGTATTTGACCATCGGTGTTTCCAGAGCCTCGTTGTCGCCGTTGACCTGACTGGCGACCAATTGGGAGTCAGTGTGGATCCTGACTCGTTCGGCCCCCAGTCATCGCGCCATCTTGGCTCCCGAGATGAGGGCCTCATACTCGGAGACATTGTTGGAGGCCGGGAAGTTGAACTTCAGGGTGTATTGCAATTCTGCTCCTTCCGGGGATCGAAGAATAACGCCGGCGCCGCTGCCAGCAGAGTTGGAGGATCCGTCGACGAAGAGATCCCATGTGGGCCCGGGCGTCGGTGGATGATCTTCCTCAGTCGGGGCAGTACTCTCTGCGATGAAATCCACGAGGGCCTGCCCCTTGATGCTGAGCGGGGGCGGTAGGAGATGTCGTAGGCCCCGAGCATTATAGCCCACTTGATGAGGCGACCCGAAGCTTCGGGGTGAGCGAGTATCCTCTTCAGAGGCTCATTGGTCAGCACGACGATGGAGTGTCCTTGGAAGTAGGGTTGGAGGCGCTTGGTCGAGGTTACCAATGCTAGCACGAGTTTCTCGGTTGCGGGGTACCATCGTTCGGCCTCGTCGAGCACCTTACTGGTGTAATATACTGGTCTCTGCACTCCTGCATCATCTCGAACTAGGACCGAGCTCACCGTGGAAGGGGTCGACGAGAGGTAGAGTTGTAGTATCTCGCCTAGGACCGGCTTTGATAACACCAGGGGCGAGGCCAAGAACTCCTTCAGTTTTGCAAAAACTTTCTGACATTCCTCATCCCAAGCGAAAGTAGCCGATGCCAATTTGGGCCCTCTCAATAACTTGAAAAAGGGCAGGCATCGTTCGGCCGCTCGGGATAAGAAACGGTGGAGCGCCGCAATCCGCCCAGTCAAGTGTTGAACGTCTTTGACGCAAGTGGGTGGCCGCATATTCAGGATAGCTTGGACTTTGTCAGGGTTGGCCTCAATACCACGCTGAGTAACTAGAAAGCCCATGAACTTTTTGGATTGAACTCCAAAGACACATTTAGCTGGGTTGAGCTTCATGTTGTACCTCAGGAGAGTGTTGAAGGTTTCTGCTAGGTCGGTGAAGTGATCCTCTGCCTTGGGTGTCTTGACGAGCATGTCGTCGATGTAGGCTTCAACTTTTCGACCGATTTGTCCTTCAAAAATGTGGTTGATCACCCTTTGATATGTTGTCCCAACATTCTTCAACCCGAAAGGCATCCGGGTGTAGCAGTACACGCCGAAGTCGGTGATGAAGGCTTTCTTCTCGATGTCTTCAGGATCCATTCGGATCTAATGGTAGCCGGAGTATGCATCCAGGAAGCTGAGCAACTCGTTACCGGAGATCGAGTCGACTAGCTGGTCGATGCTCGGCAGTGGGTAGCAGTCTTTCGGAGTGGCCTTGTTGACATCGGTGAAGTCCACGCACATTCGCCATTTGCCCGAAGTTTTTGGCACTAAGACGACATTGGCAAGCCATGTCGGGTAAAGGATCGATCGAAATAGGCCGATTTTCTTCCCCATAAGGATTTCCTCTTTGATGATTGTCTGCTTCTCCGGGGCATGCTTTCTTCTACGTTGTTGGACGGGTTTTACCGACGGGTCAAGGTTGAGCTTGTGTACCACCATCTCCCCAGGGATCTCGGGAAGATGCTCATCGGACCATGCGAAGAGTTGAATATACTCCGAAAGAAAATCTTTGTACTATTGTTGCTCATTAAGTGATAAATCAGCTCCAATTTTTACTCCTAGGGCTTGGCCGTCTTTGAGGAAGACCGTCAACAATTCACCACCAGGCTCGGATGTTGTTGGCTCATCCTCGACTCCCATGCCCTTTTTCTTTTTCCCTTCTGGCCTTATGGCTTCGACCGAGATTATGTAGCACCTCCGAGCTATTGCCTGGTTACCTCGGACCTCTCCGATACCGTGTTTAGTGAGAAACTTCCTTTTTTGGTGATAGGTGGAGAGCGCTGCCTTTGTCCGACTGAGGATACCGCGTCCGAAGATGGCATTATAGGCCGACATCCCCTTGATCACGATGAAGTCAACCATAATGGTAACGGTTTTGGGAGGGGTGCCGATGGTGACCGGCAGGCTCAGGGTTCCCTCGGGATAGGTCGCCTGGCCATTGAACCCACAAAGGGGGGTTCGAACTGGGCGTAGCTTGGAGGGATTTTCACCCATTTTGAGGAAGCATTCATACGAAAGTACATCAGGGGCACTACCATTGTCGACCAGTATCATGTCTACGTTACAATGGTTTATGGTAGCCAATACTACAAGAGCGTCATCGTGCGGGGTGGATAATCCTTCCAGGTCTTGGTCGGAGAATACCAAGGCATGTTGCTCGGTTGCTGGTGGGGCTTTGGGGGGCTCGGAGGCCCTGCTTGCCCGTTCAGCATGACGCTTTCTTCCTCGGCTACTGTCTCCTCCGGATGCCGCGCTGCCAAAAATGACGTTGATGTTGATCCCGCGAGCTTGATTATCAATCTCCTCCGGAATGCCACGGTCTTCCTTCTGGCGCTCGGACACGTACCGAGATAAGTCTCCTTGGCAGACGAGGCGCTTGATCTCATCCTTGAGTTGGTGACACTCTTTGGTGTGATGTCCGTGGTCGTTGTGGAACTGGCAATGTTTGTGGCAGTTATGACGCTTGGCCTTCATGGGCTCGGGTTGGCAGAGAATGCCCGAGTCTTTGATGTCTTCGTATATCTCGTAGACGGGAGTGGATAGAGGGGTGTACCGCTAGTATTTCCGAGGGGGCTCCCTCTGGTCTCCGTCTTGACTCCGCCATTTTCCTTGGCCTGAGCCTTGCTCGAATGGTCGCTTCTTATCCCCTTCCCGACCCGAACCCGTTGGGCCGCGGCAGGAGCTGAGGACTTCCTCGCACTCTACGTGGCGCAGGGCTAGAGTCACCAGATCGAGGAGGGAGGTGGGGGGATGGAGGACCAGTTCTCTCCGAAGGTTCTCATTGCGGGTGCCTCCAGTCAGCGCGGTGATGGCTGAGGTGACATCCAGGCGGGGGATACGTAGGGCTTCCGATTTGAATCGGTTGATGTAGGCCCGAAGTTTCTCTCCTTGCACCTGCTTTAGTGCCAGCAACCCCGCTACTGACCTTGGAGGGCCGCTATCGACGAATCTCTCTTTGAATATTCACCCGAATTGCCTGAAGTCACGAATGCTACAGGGGGTGAGTGCTCGGAACCAGGCCTGAGCGCCCTGGACTAAAGTGGTCACGAACACTCGGCACTTGACAGTGTCAGAGGCCCCGTGCAAGGTCATCAAGGCATCGAAGCTGTCGTAGTGGTTGGTCGGGTCTCCCTGGCTGTCATACGACTTGAAGGTTGGCAACAGGATCCTGGGGGAGATCTCGGCCTTCAAGATATGGTCAGAGAATGGGGATTGCTCCTCATCCTCCTTGGTGGACGTCTTTTGCAGGGCACGGAGGGCGCGCTCTTGCTCCGCAAATTGTCTCTCGAAGTCCCGCAGTTGGAGGGTCAACACCGGATGCCATTGGTCAGAGGGACTGCGGGGGCATCCCTGCGGGCTGTCACGCCATACCTCGGGGGGATCAAACTCCGGGTGCTACCAACGCGTCTCGGCTTCTTCTCTCTGAGGTGGAGGATGCTTCTTGTTCTGGAGGGGGGGCGTGCGAAGGTCCCCCCCCCACCTATTACATATCAGCCGTCGTCCCCGGAGGATGAAACTGCCTCCGGCCGTTTGCTGGGAAGCTTCTCCATGGGAGGGCTTTCCGATGGGATCCGTGACTTCCCTTCCCTAGCCGCCTGGGTCCTCATTAGTTCTACGAGGATATCCAGTTTGGCGTTGAGGGTTTGGAGGGTGTCAGGACTCCCGTTGGGGAGTGGCACCTCCGCGGGTGGTGGAGGCGGCTCGTTGGCTTGATTATTATCATCGGGGGGAGGTTCTCCGCAGGGTTGGAGGGTGCAGGTTCTCCATCTGTCGCTGCGGTCTTGCCTTTGCCACCGGCGACCTTCCTACCAAATGATGCGGGACGGAGATGCGAACGGGCTAAGACGTACGAAGGACTCGATGTGCGGCCAGCACTAGCACGCTAAGGTAAGCCGGGCGGCTGACCACCGTGGCATTCTCTGGGTGGAGATGTCTCTCAACAGTAACTCACTCTAGCCCGATGATCGTCCCTTGCGAGGGAAATATGGGATCGCAGCGGTTAAGGAACCACTATCACCTAGGGCAATGTAGTCCGAGCTCGATGCTCGACTGGAGCTAAGGAACGGGCGCTCTCAACGCACAATCACGGTGATTTGAAACTAGATAACGGCTCTATTCTCACAAATGCAGCATGATAGAAAATATAATAAACCAGCAATGTGATATAGGAACGAAGCGCGTACCTCCACGATTAGTGCGTGGGGAAGAATTCCCGGCCGAATCCGACAACCCGAATACACACAAAATAATTGTACAATTTTAGAACCTAATGCCCACTCCACGTAGGGAGGTAAAGGGATACAAGTGTAATTTTGAGGTTGCTGGAATCTGGGTTGACGGGTCGCACTCACAGGAGGCGAGGGAAGCGAGTCAGAGCCGACCGGAAGGCGAAGATCGGCCACCGATCTGTTCTGCCCATGCAGGTCACCCGGCGCAGCGAGCTTGCGAAGGCCGGTACGCCAAGATCTGAAGTCCGATTGGAGTTCTGTTTGTTGGAGAACGTCAGCGACCGGATGATGTTGCTCTTCTCCAAAGGGCGCGATCAGATCTGTCCAGATCTGGTCGCAGCAATAACAGTTCTCAGCTTCTGGTTTGGCGCACACAGAACTGCACAGAAAGACAATTAATTACTGGAAAAATGGCTCCCGGTGTCGGAACGAGGCGCCGTTTATTGCTGATTGTCGGAGACGTCTAGAGGAAGGATCTGACCAAGGGCTTCGGTCAGATCTACAAAGGGGAGGGCGTAGCAGCTTCTGGAAGTCATCTTTGCCTCTGGGTCGGATCTACACAGAGTGGTCTGCGCAGTCCCACGAGAATCTTCGTCACGATCAGCACAGAACTCGGATCGACACGAGCTTGGCAGAAATGCGAAGAGAACTCAAAATCCTATGACCTTTCAGAAGAGAAGCTCCAGAAAGCCTGGGAGTAGATCTGGAGAAATTCAGAATCAGGAAACTCCAGATCTGGACAGCAAGCTCGGGTAGATCTACGCGACTCCACGAGACGAATTGTTGCCGGTGATCCAGAGCTCCGATCAATGCGAAACCAGCGCCAACGTCTTCCTAACTTGAAGAAGCACCTCTGGTAATTTTAGCAAAATCGGATCTGTGGAGGATGAGACAGTGAGTTATTCAGGATCCAGGAAAGAGTTCTGGACGGGCGGAAGCAGCACAGCACACGAACGGACGATAACGGTTGCCTCGGCGTCGCACCTCGGCTTGGGGAGTCGCACCCCGGCTAGATCCCATCGTATGAATTGGATCTTGAGCATCACAATCAAAGGATAACACAAGAGAATCACTCTCTTCAAAAGAACACTCTTCATTCAAATCTCAAAATTCTCATTAACTCTTACAAGACACTATACATGGGTTTATATAGAAGGGAAGGAAGGGGGAGGGGGTTGGAAAATGGCATGGGGAGAGGGGGAGAGGGGGGCTGCGACCTAGACAAGTGGGAGGGGGTGGGGGCTTAGTCTTTGGTCATCCAAGAGAGGTGGGAAGGTGGAAGTAACCTTCCTTTGGTCAAGGAAGGTGACAAGCCACCATTTGGACCAAGAAATGAGTGCCCCTTTCCACTAGCCACCAAGCCACCCATGCATTCACACTACCCTTGCCCCATTCACACTAGATTAACCCGTTCACACTAGATTAACCCTTTCACACTTGTGAACCCATTCACATTATATCCCTTTTCACACTTGATCCATGTTCACACTATGCCCTTTTCACACCTAGCACACCAAACTCATGGACCTTTTCACACTTTGGCCCATTCACATTGGTTAACCTCATTTGACCCATTCATACCTAGCCCATGGGCCATTTCACACTTGGCCCTTTTAAAAGCCCAATAGAAAAGCCCAATAACTCTAGACCACTACTCTAGCCCATTATAAGACCATAGGCCCGTTAGCCTTTACACACTGTTACAACCCATTAATTATCCACAAGTTCCAAATAAGGTCCAACAAGGCCAAACAAATGGGAAATGAAGGTGAAGGCTCAGCCGATGCGTCCACATCCTCCGCGAGCTATCCGGGTCCCACTGTGTCCTAGTCCACCGGCGTGTATAGCGGCGTGTGTCCTCACCAATTCTCTCCGGGTGAGAGGAACTTGACCCCGTCGAGTAAGGGTCCCGAAGCATGAGCTCTCTGCGCGTGATCAAGGCATCGTCTGGCACGGGCGTCCTCTCTAATGCACAAAGAAGTGTTGGTAGGCTCCATTCCTGGTGGTGATCACCTGCTCATCTAGTATACAATCTATATGCTTGCGTTGAGGCTAGAAGAGGTGGACTCTCGGGTGGTGTGTCACTCACAATAAGAGGAGAAAGCCTAAAACTCACTAGGGATCACCGCGGGGTTCCGATATGCTACCAGATCTTAAACATTGAACGTTGAACTGACACCATAGTCGTTTGATAGTTCAATAACATATGCATGAGAGCCAACTTGTTTCATGACTCAGAAAGGGCGGGTATCGCGGGCCTGGAGTTTCTTACGGTCCCCGAGGGGAAACCGTTCAGGTATGACCCTGATCATGACGTACTCTCCCTTTTGAACTCACGGGCACATCATCGTGCATCAGCTAACTCCTTATACATGCATGGCTGGCCTTTTATTCGGACACGACTTTATGCAAACTCCAAATGCACGACAAACAAACTGTATAAGCAAAACTGACTCATACATGACCCTATACAAACCTAGACACGGTTAGACGGAGCGACAAAGTCTAACGACTTCCTAGGACTGACGACAAGCACACCAGACGCTCTAAGGATAGGTTGGACTCCGTTGCATACTACAAGTGTAAAGACAGACTCACCCACAATTTGATGTTGTGAGTCCCAACCCTCGTCAACCATCTCCGGTTTGAGAAGACTCGTCCTGGGGCATGGAAGTGTAAGAGGATCAAGAGGCGGGTGACGGGAAGGTAATCCGGATGCCTGGTATGGCGCTCAAAAAGAGGTAAGTCCTGATATTGTCTCTCATACGCATGGTAGAAATTAAATCATACCGCATCAACATAGGGTGCCGACAGTGGTACGGTAGTCACTAGCGGCTGCACTACCATAGGAGAGATGGGTAGTAGTGGGATGGTGTCGTCGGGGGATGGCATTTCCACCGAGGACAAAGTGGGCGGGACAAACAAGTCTGGGATGACCGATGGGATTGGGGTGACTGACAGTCCCTGGCCCTCTATTGGATCACTCTCTAACCCCAAAACATCAGGATGGTACTCCTCGGCCAACTCTTGGTTAGCCTCATAACTCACTAGAATAGGCCCGGGTGAGGCATCCTCCGAATGGTTGTCCTCTAAGATAGGGGAATGTGAAGGACATGGGTCGGAGAAATGGCTTATCCCACTACAGGGGGCCACATGGGTGGGCTCCGGGAGAGGTGGTGGGCGTGAGTCCAGAGGTGGAACGGGCCGCTGGGGCTGGGTGGTTGGTGACACGAAGGTGGTTGGCTGAATGCCGTCGTGGAAGACGAACTCGCCGGGTAGGTGAGGTGGGTATAAGGTGCAGTTCCTCCTATCCCGGTCAAAGGTCGCTCTCCTCTCGTCCAACCAATTTTACCCTAAAATGATGCATGGACCAGCAAGTGTGTCGACCTTGCACCATGCTCCATCATCATAAAGAACGTGGCCAAACCACCATTGGAACTCTACGAATGCTAGGCTACCATTAAGAACAATCTCCCCGGTCTTAGAGAGAGACTCAACTATGTCTTGTGAGACACAGTTAGTTGACACCCTACTGATGAAGTCGATTTCCATATGCAACCCATTAGGTAGGATGGCAGTGGACACTATAGGTCACTTGAATGACTCGGTTGTTGGCTTAGGGGTCGGGTGTCGGGCCATGAAAGCATTGAATTCGGCCACCAGGGATGACCAATGCGATGCATGGTCTCGGGGGATGGCCATGGGGGTGGCGGGTAGTGGACATGTAGACACGGGACAAGACCGACTGACTCTTATTGGACTATACACGACCCTAAGACAACAATGCAAAGTTTGGAATGCTGACTCGACTACACACGTAGACTCAACTAATAGATGGTACTTGGCGGAGTTACGGGATCCGAAGATCCTCTCTCGCAAATGTGCGACCTTCTCGATATGCGTAACCTAATGTTCGGGCAACACCTTTTGATATACCGAATAAAGGAATGCAAATGCGACACCTAGACTTAGACACTTTTTTTTCTTTCTTTAAACGACTACCCTAAACTCAACCTTCCGCTCTGATACCAATTTGATGCGGGACGGAGACGCGAACGGGCTAAGACGTACGAAGGACTCGATGTGCGGCCAGCACTAGCACACTAAGGTAAGCCGGGTGGCTGACCACCGTGGCGTTCTCTGGGTGGAGATGTCTCTCAACAGCAACTCACTCTAGCCCGACGATCGTCCCTTAAGAGGGAAATGTGGGATCGCAACGGTTAAGGACCCACTGTCGCCTAGCGCAATGCAGTCCAAGCTCGGTGCTCGACTGGAGCTAAGGAACGGGCGCTCTCAACTCACAATCACGGTGATTTGAAACTAGATAATGGCTCTATTCTCACAAACGTAACATCATAGAAAATATACTAAACCAGCAATGTGATATAGGAATGAAGCGCATACCACCACGACTAGCGCGTGGGGAAGAATTCCCGGCCGAATCCGACAACCCCAATACACAAATAATAATTGTACAATTTCATAACCTAATGCCCACCCCACGCAGGGAGGTAAAGGACTACAAGTGCAATTTTGAGGTTGCTGGAATCTGGGTTGTCAGGCCGCACTCGTAGGAGGCAAGGGAAGCGAGTCGGAGCTGACCGGAAGGCGAAGATCGGCCGCTGATCTATTCTGCCCGCACAGGTCACCCTGCGCAAAGAACTTGCAAAGGCCGGTATGCCAAGATCTGACGTCCGATTCGAGTTCCGTTTGTTGGAGAACGTCGATGACAAAATGATGTTGCTCTGCTCCGAAGGGCGCGATCAGATCTGTTCATATCTGGTCGCAACAGTAACAGTTCTCAGCTTCTGGTTTGGCGCACACAGAACTGTACAGAAAAACAATTAATTAATGGAAAATGGCTCCCGGTGTCGGAACGAGGCGCCGTTTGTTTCCGATTGTCGGCGACGTCTAGAGGAAGGATCTGACCAAGGGGTTCAGTCAGATCTGCAAAGGGGAAGGCGTGGAAGCTTCTGGAAGTCATCTCTTCCTATGGGTCGGATCTACACAGAGTGGTCTGCGCAGTCCCACGAGAATCTTTGCCACGATCAGCATAGAACTCGGATCGACACGAGCTCAGCGGCAACGCGAAGAGGACTCAAAATCCTACAACCATTTAGAAGATCAACTCCAGAAAGCTTGGGAGTAGATCTGGAGAAATTCAGAATCAGGAAACTCCAGATCTGGACGGCAAGCTCGGGTAGATCTGCGCGACTCCACGAGATGAATTGTTGCCGGTGATCCAAAGCTCCGATCAATGTGAAACCAGTGCCAACGTCTTCTTGACTCGCAGAAGCACCTCAGATAATTTTAGGAAAATCAGATCTGTGGAGGATGAGGCAGTGGGTTATTCGGGATCCAGGAAAGAGTTCTGGACGAGCGGAAGCAGCACAGCACACGAAGAGACGATAACGGTTGCCTTGGCGTCGTACCTCGGCTTGGGGAGTCGCACCCCAGCTAGATCCCGTCGCAGGAACTAGATCTTGAGCATCACAATCAAGGGATAACATAAGAGAATCACTCTCTTCACAAGAACACTCTTCATTCAAATCTCAAAATTCTCATTAACTCTTACAAGACACTATACATGGGTTTTTATAGAAGGGAAGGAAGGGGGAGGGGGTTGGAAAATGGCATGGGGAGAGGGGGAGAGGGGGGCTACGACCTAGACAAGTGGGAGGGGGTGAGGGCTTAGTCTTTGGTCATCCAAGAGAAGTGGGAAGGTGGAAGTAACCTTCCTTTGGTCAAGGAAGGTGGCAAGCCACCATTTGGACCAAGAAATGGGTGCCCCTTTCCACTAGCCACCAAGCCACCCATGCATTCACACTAGCCTTGCCCCATTCACACTAGATTAACCCTTTCACACTAGATTAACCCTTTCACACTTGTGAACCCATTCACATTATACCCCTTTTCACACTTGATCCATGTTCACACTATGCCCTTTTCACACCTAGCACACCAAACTCATGGACCTTTTCACACTTTGGCCCATTCACATTGGTTAACCCCATTTGACCCATTCATACCTAGCCCATGGGCCTTTTCACACTTGGCCCTTTTAAAAGCCCAATAGAAAATCCCAATAACTCTAGACCACTACTCTATCCCATTACAAGACCATAGGCCCATTAGCCTTTACATAGTATTACAACCCATTAATTGTCCACAAGTTCCAAATAGGGTCCAACAAGGCCAAAAAAATGGGAAATGAAGGTGAAGGCTCGGCCGATGCGTCCACGTCCTCTGCGAGCTATCTGGGTCCCGCCATGTCCTAATCCACTGGCGTGTATAGCGATGTGTGTTCTCACCAATTCTCCCCGGGTGGGAGGAACTCGACCACATCGAGTAAGGGTCCCGAAGCTTGAGCTCTCCACGCATGATCAAGGCATCGTCTAGCACGGGGCGTCCTCTCCAATGCACAAAGAAGTGTTGGTAGGCTCCGTTCCTGGTGGTTTTCACCTGCTCATCCAGTATACAATCTATATGCTTGCGTTGAGGCTGGAAGAGGTGGACTCTCGGGTGGTGTGTCACTCACAATAGGAGGAGAAAGCCCAAAACTCACTAGGGATCACCGCGGGGTTCCGATATGCTATCAGATCTGAAACATTGAACGTCGGACTGACACCATAGTCATCTGGTAGTTCAATAACATATGCATGTGAACCCACTTATTTCATGACTCAGAAAGGGCGGGTATCACGGGCCTGGAGTTTCTTACGATCCCCGAGGGGAAACCGTTCAGGTATGACCCTGATCATGATGTACTCTCCCTTTTGAACTCACGGGCACATCATCGTGCATCAGCTAACTCCTTATACGTTCATGGCTGGCCTTTTATTGGGACACGACTTTATGCAAACTCGAAATGCACAACAAACAAACTGTATAAGCAAAACTGACTCATACATGACCCTAGACAAACCTAGACACGGTCAGACGGAGCGACAAAGCCTAACGACTTCCTTGGACTGACGACAAGCACACCAGACGCTCTAAGGACAGGTTAGACTCTGTCGCATACTACAAGTGTAAAGATAGACTCACCCACAATTTGATGTTGTGAGTCTCAACCCACATCAACCGTCTCCGGTTTAAGAAGACTCATCCTCGGGTATGGAAGTGTAAGAGGATCAAGAGGCGGGTGACGGGAAGGTAATCCGGACGCCTGGTATGGCACTCAAAAAGAGGTAAGTCCTGATATTGTCTCTCATACGCATGGTAGAAATCAAACCATACCGCGTCAACATAGGGTGCCGACACTGGTACGGTAGTCACTAGCGGCTGCGCTACCGTAGGAGAGATGGGTAGTAGTGGGATGGTGCCGTTGGCGGATGGCATATCCACCGAGGACAAAGTGGGCGGGACAAACATGTTCGGGATGACCGGTGGGATTGGGGTGACTAACAGTCCCTGGCCCTCTATTGGATCACTCTCTAACCCCAAAATATCAGCGAGGTACGCCTCGGCCAACTCTTGGTTAGCCTCATAACTCACTAGAATAAGCCCGGGTGAGGCATTCTCCGAATGGTTGTCCTCTAAGATAGGGGAATGTGAAGGACATGGGTCGGAGAAATGGCTTATCCCACTACAGGGGGCCACATGGGTGGGCTCCGAGAGAGGTGGTCGGTGTGAGTCCGAAGGTGGAACGGGCCACTGGGGCTGGGTGGTTGGTGACACGAAGGTGGTCGGCTAAATGCCATCGTGGAAGATGAACTCGCCGGGTAGGTGAGGTGGGTATAAAGTGCAAGTCCTCCTATCCCGGTCAAAGGTCGCTCTCCTCTCGTCCAACTAATTTTGCCCTAA
Organism: Amorphophallus konjac; assembly: GCA_022559845.1. NCBI lineage: Eukaryota > Viridiplantae > Streptophyta > Magnoliopsida > Alismatales > Araceae > Amorphophallus > Amorphophallus konjac. The sequence continues at coordinate 246,937 of JAHNEJ010003386.1, read as the reverse complement.
AATGATGCATGGACCAACAAGTGTGTCGACCTTGCACCGTGCTCCATCGTCATAAAGAACGTGGCCAAACCTCCATTGGAACTCTACGAATGCTAGGCTACCATTGAGAATAATCTCCCCGATCTTAGAGAGAGACTTAACTATGTCTTGTGAGACATAGTTAGATGACACCCTACTGATGAAGTCGATTTCCGTATGCAACCCATTAGGTAGGATGGCAGTGGACACTATAGGTCGCTGGAATGACTCGGTTGTTGGCTTAGGGGTCGGGTGTCGGGCCATGAAAGCATTGAATTCAGCCACCAGGGATGACCAATCCGACGCATGGTCTCGAGGGACGGCCATGGGGGTGACAGGTAGTGGACATGCAGACATGGGACAAGACCGACTGACTCTTATTGGACTACACACGACCCTAAGATAACAATGCAAAGTTTGGAATGCTGACTCGACTACACACGTAGACTCAACCAATAGACGGTACTTGGCGGAGTTACGGGATCCGAAGATCCTCTCTCGCAAAAGTGCGACCTTCCTGATAGGCTTAACGTTCGGGTAACACCTTTTGATATACCGAATAAAGGAATGCAAATGTGACACCTAGACTTAGACACTTTTTTTCTTTCTTTAAACGACTACCCTAAACTCAACCTTCCGCTCTGATACCAATTTGATGTGGGACAGAGACACGAACGGGCTAAGACGTATGACTGACTCGATGTGCGGCCAGCATTAGCATGCTAAGGTAAGTCGGGAGGCTGACCACCGTGGCATTCTCCGGGTGGAGATGTCTCTCAACAGCATCTCACTCTAGCCCGACGATCGTCCCTTGCAAGGTAAACATGGGATCGCAGCGGTTAAGGAACCACTGTCGCATAGGGCAATCCAGTCCGAGCTCGGTGCTCGACTGGAGCTAAGGAACGGGTGCTCCCAACTCATAATCACGGTGATTTGAAACTAGATAACGGCTCCATTCTCACAAACGCAACTGATAGAAAATATACTAAACCAGCAATGTGATATAGGAATGAAGCGCGTACCTCCACGACTAGCGCGTGAAGAAGAATTCCCGGCCAAATCTGACAACCCCAATACACACAAATAATACTTGTACAATTTCAGAACCTAATGCCCACTCCACGCAGGGAGGTAAAGGCCTACAAGTGCAATTTTGATGTTGCTGGAATCTGGGTTGACGGGCCGCACTCGCAGGAGGCGAGGGAAGTGAGTCGGAGCCGATCGGAAGGCGAAGATCGACCACCGATCTGTTCTGTTCGCGCAGGTCACCCTGCGCAGCGAGCTTACGAAGGCCGGTACGTCAAGATCTGACGTCCGATTGGAGTTCTGTTTATTGGAGAACGTCGGCGACAGGATGATGTTGCTCTGCTCCGAAGGGCGCGATCAGATCTATCCAGATATGGTCGCAGCAGTAACAGTTCTCAGCTTCTGGTTTGGCACACACAGAACTCCAAAGAAAGATAATTAATTATTGGAAAAATGGCTCCGGGTGTCGGAACGAGGTGCCGTTTGTTGCCAATTGTAGGCGACGTCTAGAGGAATGATCTGACCAAGGGGTTCGGTCATATCTGCAAAGGGGAGGGCGTGGCAGATTCTGGAAGTCGCCTCTTCCTCTGGGTCGGATCTGCACAGAGTGGTCTGCGTAGTCCTACGAGAATCTTCGCCACGATCAGCACAGAACTCAGATCGACACGAGCTCGACGGCAACGCGAAGAGGACTCAAAATCCTACGACCACTTAAATCTAGAGAAATTCAGAATCAAGAAACTCCAGATCTGGATGACAAGCTCGGGCAGATCTGCGTGACTCCACAAGACAAATTATTGCCGGCGATCCATAGGTCCGATCGACACGAAACCAGCACCCACGTATTCTTGACTTGCAGAAGCACCTTTGGTAATTTTAGCAAAACCAGATCTAAGAAGGATGTGATGGTGGGTGATTCGGGATCCAGGAAAGAATTCTGGACGGGCGGAAGCAGCACAGCACACGAACAGACGATAACGGTTGTCTCGACGTCGCACCTCGGCTTTGGGAGTCGCACCCCGGCTAGATCCTATCGCAGGAACTAGATCTTGAGCATCACACTCAAGGGATAACACAAGAGAATCACTCTTTTCACAAGAACACGCTTAATTCAAATCTCAAAATTCTCATTAACTCTTACAAGACACTATACATGGGTTTATATAGAAGGGAAGGAAGGGGGAGGGGGTTGGAAAATGGCATGGGGAGAGGGGGAGAGGAGGGCTCCGACCTAGACAAGTGGGAGGGGGTGGGGGCTTGGTCTTTGGTCATCTAAGAGAGGTGGGAAGGTGGAAGTAACCTTCCTTTGGTCAAGGAAGGTGGCACGCCACCATTTGGACCAAGAAAGGGGTGCCCCTTTCCACTACCCACCAAGCCACCCATGCATTCACACTACCCTTGCCCCATTCACACTAGATTAACCCTTTCACATTATACCCCTTTTCACACTTGATCCATGTTCACACTATGCCCTTTTCACACCTAGCACACCAAACTCATGGACCTTTTCACACTTTGGCCCATTCACATTGGTTAACCCCATTTAACCCATTCATACCTAGCCCATGGGCCTTTTCACACTTGACCCTTTTAAAAGCCCAATAGAAAAGCCCAATAACTCTAGACCACTACTCTAGCCCCTTATAAGACCATAGGCACATTAGCCTTTACACACTATTACAACCCATTAATTGTCCACAAGTTCCAAATAGGGCCCAACAAGGCCAAACAAATGGGAAATGAAGGTGAAGGCTCGGCCGATGCGTCCACGTCCTCCGCGAGCTATCCGGGTCCCGCCGTGTCCTAGTCCACCGGCGTGTATAGCGGCGTGTGTCCGCACCACCAGAGCTTCTTCGCACCATGATGGCTCTTTGTTACGTTTCCCACAGATGACGCCAGATGAAGAGGGGTAATCTCGCACTGGTCCTGAGTCGTGATATCCGGGGAGGATTCTTGATCACGATTACCACGTCTGTATGAACTGCAAGGCAGGAAACGGATCAGAGGTGCTCATGGAGGATTCCCTGGGGAAAGACCCTTCGATGCTTAAGTCAGCAGGTGTGATAAAGCATGAGGGCGAATAGAGAGGGTAGGAGAGAAAGGGTGCGGGATTAGTCTCCACCAAGAAGTGTGGTGGTTCTCTCTCAGGACCAATGCCTTACCTTTTCGAAGGATCCCCCTGAAGTTTATATAGCAGTCCGTTTAACGTTATATTCCAGGGAGCTGAGGGGGCTTCGGGGGGGTTACGTCCTTGTCGTGGGCTCATTATGGCGTAAGGACTTTTGCCCTCCCCTATCCTTTGGAGTTCCTTGGTCCTGCTGGACGCGTAACGGATGTTGAGATTCTGACAGTCAGTCCGAGCCAGAGGCGTTCGCTCGGGATTTTGTCTTGAGCGATAAAATGTATAGCTCGGGTAGACCATATCGGGTTCTTGCAGGAGATCTCCCGACCGACCTGTCGCTCGGACTTCCAGACCCACAGGCCGCATAGTGATGCGGGACGACTATGAGACTCGACTCGGATTGGTTGCGACCTTAGACTCTATCGGACGACTCGACTAGTAAGACGACGCGACCAGCAACCACACTATGACGCGGCACCGAACAAGTTCCAGAAGAGGCGTTCATGCCCCAAATAAGAAGCGCTACTCACAATCGTCCCCAGCGAGGGAAACGTGACGATCTTGCACGGTTGGGAAACCGGCTTTGAGACTTGGGTGGTCAGCTCACTTTCGTGCTCGGAACGAGTCACGGGACGGGTCTCGCACTCTCAACTCACAGCGGTGATTAAATATAGCAAGCTAATAAAATATCCTACTCACATGCAGCGGCATCTAGAATGCATACTAGCTAAGCAAAATATGAAAAAAGGGGGTGGCGAGTGTACCTCCACGCTCGGGCCGTGGGGAAGACTTCCCGGCCGAGATTCAGAACTCCCGGTACAGTAATAATTATTAATTACAAAAGTGATTCTATAGCCTACTCCACGTAGAGAGATAACATGCGACACAAGGGGTTCGGGAGCACCAATCTCGGGTTGGTGGGCAGCAGTCGGTGGCGCTCGGGTGGACGCGGTCGGCCGGTTGAGCTTCGCTCACTCGGGCCCGCAGGATGGTACGTGGGACCCGCTACGGGTACGGCGGTGTCCGAGACGGCTCCTGGTTGTAGAGACTGACGGGGGCGCTCCTGGAGTGTCCCGGGTCGATCCCCGGGAGCGACGGTCACCGGAGTGGAGGCGGACAATTTCTTGGGATTTGTTTCCCAAGACTGTCCCGCAGCTGTATCTCTGGCCAAAACTGCACGCTCTGACAAGATCGGATGGTACGCTCAATCACAACGTCGGATCGGGGCACAAAGGGTACCGTTGGAAAGGGGACTCAAAATCTTACGACATATTGGCAGACAAGCTAATCCAACGGCTGGATTTAAAATTAAAATGACTGCAATTGGACTAAGAACACCGAAATACAGAACAGACTGGACAGAACCTAACCTTCCTAATCAAGGGCTTTGACCAAAGACCAAATAACCGAATTAGGACCAGGGATTTTTATGGCGGGTATATGGGAGGGTGACGGAGACGCACATACCTCTTTTGTGATATTTGGACAACGTTTGAGGGGTGAGAAAAATCGGATGCCAAGATCTATCCCATGAACCTGCACACAGGAAGATTTTGGAGAAGATGAACAAGAGGCTGGGAAAGGAGACAAAAGGGCTTTGATCGACCTAAAAATTGAACTGAGAATGGCCTCTAATAAGGGAAACCTACCCTCAAAGTGTCGCGACGATCCAACGGTCGGATCTCTTGTACCAGCCTCTTTACCAGGCTGCTGTCCTGCAACTCTGAATTTGGGGACAGCAGGACGAAGATCAACTTGTGGTGGCTCAACGGCAGCACGAACGGCGGCGGCGGTGAACGATCACAGATGATAGAAAAAGAAGATAAGAAGAAGAGATTTGAGAGAGATAGAAGATCTGGGATCAGATCTAGATAGAGTTAGAGGAAGAAGATGAGGAACACTTAGAACACCAAGAGAGAGAGGTGGGTGCACCAATCAATATGCCAAAATTTCTTCATTAATTCTTCCACAAATGATATAAGAGACTATAAATACTTAAACCCTAGATCTAGACCAAAGGACATCCACTAACACCAAAGGTCATCCACTAACATTGGTCAAGGGTAGGTGGGGGACAAGCATGGGGGATAAGGAGGGGACACCCCCCTTTAAGGGTAGGTGGGGAACAAGCACGTGGGACAAGGAGGGGGCATCCTCTACCTTTGTCTCCTTGGTCCAATGGTCCAAGTCTTCTAGAAACCCACCTTGGGCCTTGGACCAGTCTTTTGGGCCACATGTGTGGAGGCCCACAAGGGAGAGAGAGGCCCAATTGGGCTCTTAATGGTCTTGAGGCCCAATTTAGAAATTGGACCCCTTACATGAAGTGTAGCCCATATTACAATCTTGACCCAAATAGAAGCTAAAATATAAAATACACACTAATACACTCACAATAAGCAAATACATGCTAATACACTCACAATAAACATAGGAAAGTATCAACACTCAGGTAGGGACTCCATACTGTCGTCCAGCCACAAGGATGTCGGTGTCGCTCGAGTTGTGCTGCGTGTATGGTATCGGTGACTAGCTCTGGTGTCCTCACCACCTAGGAAGTGATGCTCCGAGTCGATTTTTGGGCTTGAGTTAAGTGGGCCCGAAATAGGGCTGTCACTTTGAGGAGCTTGGCCTGGTTTGGTCGAATTGGACCTAGTTGGGCCATGCTCTCGGATGGTTGATTTTCCCCCTCTCCACCTGGTGATGGGAATCGATGCCAAGCACTGACATTTTTAATTTGTATTTGTGTCCCTTTTAGTTTGCTTTTATATCCTTGGGAAAGTATGTTTACAATTGTATGGCTTTATAAGTCAATGTGTCATTCCCTAAGGATCTTTGGGTTTATTTACAAAATGTCAGTAGGTCCAGCAAGGGGGCCCCCACTACTTTCCCATTGGTCCACCTAAGCCATATGGGTCCATGTGGGACTGGTCAACTATCCTAGGTGGCTTCTAGATGGTTGGACCATTCAAGGGGACAAGTGTTACCAAAAGTCCAATTTGGAAGCTACAAGGTCAAGGGGGCGCCCCCCCCTTTAAGCATTGTTTAATGGTGTTCCAAACCACATGGGAGAATAACTTATGAACTCCCTATTTTACCCCTCCCAATTCTAGATCTAGGGATATTTAGAGTTTTTTTACATTTCTTATAAATAGCTTGTATTTCACTTTTAGTGGAATTAATGAATGAAAAATTATGAAACTGGCTTGAGCCTCCAAGAAGGGTGCGCCCCTCTCACCTCTCCCTCTGCTATGCTTCTTCTTCCTCCAGTCTTCTAGGGTGTGAGGCCCATTCTATCTGTCCCTCTTACCTCCTGAATTCTATTTCTGCTGCCGCCATCGTGCCGCCGCCGCCATCGTCGGAGTTATGTCCAAATCAGGATAGAACCTCAACTATGGAATTTTATCTTTTGTTCTTGTTGTTTGATCGAGCCCAAACTTTGAGGGCTTGTTCTACCTGCCACCCCTAGTCTCCAGTTTAAATTTCGTGCCATTTGGCTTTCGTTTGGTATTTTTCCCATATTTATTGTTCCCCCTCTTGTAATCTGTCATTCTGCAGATCCACAGGATAGTGTCACTTATTCGTATTTTTCCCACCCCCTTAAAAATTCTCAAAAAATCCACAAAAATTCCTCAGTGTTTCTCACGTCCCCCCTATCTCCCATAATATTTTCAGCCCCTAGAAAAATCATTCACTCCTCAGTCAAAGGTCAGTTTCAGGCAGATCTCTTTCTGTCCTGAGTGTCAGTAATCAGATCCACAGAAAAAACACAGTGTTACAGAGCCTCCCATTTCTCATTCCTTCATTGGATCGACCTACAAAAATTATATGTTGTAGATCTTGGAGTCCTCTTTCTAACGCCATTAGTCTTGCCTCGATCTGATTTCGAATCTAAGAGAATTAATTCTTACAGCTGAGGCGCGCAGATCTGTTACCTGTGCAGGTCTGAAATAGTAATTCGGGAGAAATTCATAAATAAATATCAAAAATCAACTTCAGGAGCCGCCACTTCAGGGAGTCGTTCAGGGACGTCCTGCCATCGTCCCAGCCAAGCGGCACCTCCAGAAGATCTCAGGAAGGTGACGTTCCTTTGGAGACCAAGGCTTGCTATCCAGTGAGTCAGAACCGAGTCGACGCAGCACCGAGTCGACGCAGTACCGAGTCAGACCAGCAGGCCGAGTTCGCCCCAAACGCCCGTCCAACTTGCTGCCCGTCAACCCAGGATCAGTCCTCCCGGGCCCACTTGTAGCACTTTACCTCCCTGTGTGGAGTGGGCAATATAATTCATTGCTGTAATTAAATTTTAACCATTGTTACCGGGAGTTACCGTACTTGGCCGGGAAGTCTTCTCCATGCCCGGAGCGTGGAGGTAAACTCGCTAACCTCCTCGTAGGCATTTGCTTTACCCGTATATTTTTGAATGCCGCTGCATGTGATAGGTTCTTAGCCCAATATATGCTTTATTCACCGCTGCGAGAGAGCGAGAGTGAGTGACCCGTCCCGTGACTCAATCCGAGTTACGCGGAAAAGTCGATACCCGAGACTCACTGCCGGTTTCTCAACCGCGCACGGTCACACGTCTTCCCTCGCTAGGGACGCCCGCGAGCTAGAGTCCCAGGTCACGCGTCCGTCCCGTATCAATTTGGTATCAGAGCGTTGGTTGAGTCTAGGGTAGTCTTTGTGTCTAAGTCTGAAACAAAAAAAAAGTGTCTAAGTCTAGGTATCTCATTTGCATACCATTGTTCGGTATATAAAAAGGTGTCACCCGACCGTTAGGTTACGCCTATCGGAGAGGTGATTCACTCGCGTGAGAGGATCTTCGGATCCCCGGACTCCGCCAGTTACCGAATCTTGGTTGTGTCTAGGTGTGTAGTCGAGTCTCATTCCAACTTTGCATTAGCTAAAGGTCGTGTCTAGTGTTTGTCACCAACTGTCGGCATGTCCACCCAATAGCTTCCCCGTGTCCCATGGATTACCAAACGCCCGGATCTTATGCATGGTGGCGATACTATCTAAAATGGGAGAACCACTCGGACCACCCCCACAGGCCCGTAGCCCGGGACTTCTATGGATCCGATAACCCGAGTGACTACCTAGAGTGGGAAGCCATTATGGATGACTACTTTGAGTGTTACATTATGTCCGGTCCCATGCAAGTCGACTTTGCCAAAAGGCCACTTTTCTATGAAGCCGTCGAAACATGGAGGGACATCAAATACTTCCGGGAAGATAGGAGGCTAAGGCCCATCGAGTCATGGTGGGATATAAAGAGAGCGCTTAGGAGGGTCTACCTTCCCCGCCCACCTACCTCCAACCACGGGGGTCATACCACTAGCCAACCCCACCAACTCACCCACAATCAAGTGGTCTACACCTCCAACCAACCCCGCTCCTTCACCTCCATCCAAGCCCACCAAAGTACTCCCAATCAAGTGGCCCGCCCAGTCGCCTCCAACCAACCTCCCCTTGGCACCTCCGTCCCATCCCACCCAAGAACCTCCAACCAAGTGGAAGCCCCACTTATAGCCGAGGGGGCCGAGAGACGAAGAGCGAGTCCACCACGAGGCCCTTACTCCAACCCGCACCTTTGCCGAACTCTTGAAAATGTTTACAGACTGGTTGGATAGGATTGAAAGGACACGTGTTCCTTCACCACCCGTGAGTGCTCCATTGCCACCCTCTACTTCCGATCCTCAGTCGGAGCCATCTTATTTGGAGCCACCAAAGCCCGAGCCACCCGTGTCTCTAACGGGTACACTTTACATAGTCGAGCCACTTCTTAGTTGGCTCAAGATCGGCTTGGTCCCACCTCCTTACACATCCATGGACCCCACCCTACCATTAGTGCCGTTCAACTCATTCCATACTACATTCTGGTCTAGTCACCATGTTGACACATTGGATGACCTTATTGTGGGATTAGACACGCAATGGAAGTTGACGCACTCATTGGCCCGAGACTTCGACCAACCCACTAGTCTTAGCTTCACCCATCCGACCTTAGGGTCCATTACCTCCGTGTGCACCGTGGGTTGTGTCACCACGGAGATCCTCTTATTTCTCCCCATGTCGACCGAGCCCGACTTCATTCCCTTTTGCCCAAGGGAGGAATCTTATTTTCTACACATGATCACCGTCCCACCTACCATAATGCATGAAGGTGACCATCCACACCTTCAAGACTACCACACATGGGACCGTGACTTGTAGGAACCCACCACAAGGGGTCATACCTTCTTTGATCCCTTTGATCCATTCCCTTGTGGACCCCTAGACCCACCATATATACTTCACTTCTTCGAGGGAGTCCACTACCACACCCCTTCCCCACAGGCCGGGTCGTCTACACCCACCAAGCCCGTTCACTTATGAGATACACCATCATCTAGGGGAAAGGAAGAAGATGCATTTGGTACTCCTGGCCCTCCCACATCCAAGTCCAATGTGCATGCATGGTCTACTTTAGGAGGTCTAGGAACTCTCCATTACGCCAACCACTGGTTATGTCAAACGCATGCATGGCACATATTCGGGTGTCCTGCTCCACCTTTGTATATGCATGAGTCGGACTAACCGTAGGTTTGTTTAGAGTCATGTGTCAGTCTTTGTTTCGTACAGTTTATCTATCGAGTGCATGCGCACACGTCAAGTCGAGTCGATCTTTGTACGCTCGCGTAGTTAGTCCCTTTCGAGTGTGAGACTTGTTGGATCTTTGGGATCGGCTCTACCCCACATATCAGATCTAGTCACATAAGGGACAAGCGGTGATTCCTAGTAAGCCTTTGAGCCGCCTCCCTTCATTTGAGAGTGACCCCATCCCGGAGTGTCCGCCTCTAGTCTCCTCCCCAGCAGCGTGAGCATATCGAATCTATACGGGATGAGCAAGTGTCGATTACTTGGAGTGGAGCGTACTCCGTGCTTCCAGGTTTGGTGACGCATCCGCCGGAGCTACTCGAGCAGCCGCACCACTTACTCGACGGGGTCGAGTTCTTCCCACCCGGAGAGAATTGATGGGAATCGATGCCAAGCACTGATATTTTTAATTTATATTTGTGTCCCTTTTAGTTTACTTTTATATCCTTGGGAAAGTATGTTTACAATTGTAAGGCTTTATAAGCCAATGTATCATTCCCTAAGGATCTTTGGGTTTATTTGTAAAATATCAGTAGGTCCAACAAGGGGGCCCCCACTCCTTTCCCATTGGTCCACCTAAGCCATAGGGGTCCATGTGGGGCTGGTCAACTATCCTAGGTGGCTTCTAGATGGTTGGACCATTCAAGGGGACAAGTGTTACCAAAAGTCCAATTTGGAAGCTACATGGTCAAGGGGGTGCCCCCCCTTTAAGCATTGTTTACGATAAATCACATGTAAATAACCAATGTAACAAAGATGATCATGTAAGATAGAATGAGTAAGTATGAATTAGCAAGAATGTAACAAGAACATGATATGGCCTTTCATGAATAAGAATGTATCGAGAATATACAAGCAAGCCACGTAATCATCACACAAACATCTTTTTGCTTATGAGCAAGTATTTGGTGAATTTCTTGTGGAATACCATGTAACAAGCAAGAAAGTCATGTACGTGTATATGTCGTGCCATGGATTTTCACTTATTTATAGAGAAAATACTCCATGCGCAATACGACGCCAGTAGCATCATACCCCATGGTTTACAGTATGTTTCCGATAATCAGCCGAGGGGATTAGCATAGAGCCCTTGAACACAATCAGTGCTTGATCGCATCTTCAAGTATAAATCAATCTACATCCACGTTTCAAGTAATAAAATATGGCCAATAATATAACAAGTTCAATAAGTCCATGGTAACAATAATTCAATGAATGAACGCTTCGATCATGAACATGAGGGATCAAGAATGACTTAAAACAATGTTATGTTCATGGAAACAATTCGATGTTGGGTTCGGTGCAAGTATTCAGAGGGGGGGTGAATGAATATGGCCTATAAAAACTTTCACCCAGTAAAGATTTCGCTCAATTAAAATCGAATGCTCACTAAAAATGCTAGTTCGCAAACTGAACAACCTTGAAGGCTAATGGGCAGTTGCGGAACTGAAACAAACACACAGTGAGATCACTAGAGTGCTAACAAGACAAATTTAGCCAATCAGAAAACTAATTAACTCTTCTGCTCAACTAGAAGCCAAACACATGGAGCGCCCCTATGCAATCATCTAGCGGAAGCAAACCATAAGCAATCAAACCACAATGCAAGAGGGGTTTTTAGGTGGTTCGGTCCTCCAGACCTACATCCACCCCACACTCAAACCGAGTGTGGATTCCGCTGACTCACAGCTTGAACAGCTGGGCATCACAGCTTGCCTTACAACCGCTGGACAACACAGATTGCCGTCCGAGGAATCCTCCTCGCCCCGCTGAGCAACATAGCTTGCTGTCCAGTGGACTCCTCCACTGCAAACCGCTGGGCAATACAGCTTAGCCGTCCAGAGGCAGCACCTCTGCAATCCGCTGACTAACAGCTTGACAAAGGAAGTTCAAAAGAAAACAAAAGATGGGAGTAAACAGCATCGGAAAGCTGTAAGCACTAAGCACAAAATATGGCTCTTAAAGAGCTGACTGGAGTGGATCTGATCCAACTTCCAGCAAGAACAGATCTCCCTCGATCTCACTCTCTTTCTTCACTCTCTCTCTTCTCAACTCCTTCACGTCTGCTTCTCTCCTCTTTTCTTTCTCTTCACACTCTGCTCGAGCTCTCTATCTCTCACTTTTTCTCTTCTGCTTCTTCTCTCTTTCTTTTCTTCTTCTTCTGCTGGATCGTGGAAGCTCTCTCTCCTTCTAATTCTTCTCTCAGCTTTTGCTCCCTGGCTTCGATCACAATCCACCTCCATCTGAAGACGAAGGCTCCATTATATACCAGCAGCAGCAGCAGCAGCAGCAGCAGCAGCAGCAGCGCGCGTGTGGCTTCCACAGTTCCCGCCCTAAGAATTCGGACCACGTGGCAGCATCCAGCAGGCTGTCAGTACACGTGTCCTCATCTGGACATTCTTCTTATCCTTGGATCACGTGCCCAACACCAGTACGCTCAGCAACTAGAGTTAGATGGCGTCAACTCACTTGCTCCAAGGAGTTGACGCAGCCATCAGAGATCTTCAACCTTTTTAACTGCTGCGTCGACTCCATCAGCCTGCTGCGTTGACGCATTGAAGACAGCCAGAGATAAGTTGCCCCTTTCTTGAACTGCTGCATCGACGCTGCCAGTTGGTGGCGTTGACGAACGAACATGTACATTTGTATACTGGCGTCTCTTTAGCTGTTGCATCGACGATGCTCAATTGTGGCGTTGACGCAGTGGAATAGCTTGTGAAGTTGAATGCTTCTTCAACTGCTGCGTCGATGCTGCTTGATCAATGCGTTGACGCACCAGAGTAATCCACCAGCTTCTTTCTTGATTGTTTGAACTGCTGCGTCCACGCCACTTGATCTAGGCGTTGACGCATTGGTGTGTTCCAGCAGCTGAAATTGGATGTCTTCAGCCCTCTTGCGTTAAGGGGTTCATTAGCCTCTTCAGTCCCTGTCAGACAGATGAAACGAAGTCATTAGTTCTAAGTCTATGCATTGCATTGTATAGACTTTGCTGTGAAGGCGAAAGCAATGTAAAGTATGCACAACGCAGTGTATAGACTTAATGAATACAAAGGCTTCATAAGCCTCAGATGAAGGCAGGCACTGTGTAGACTTTGAACCAGTGTACAGACTTGTAAGCATGAGCCAATAAATAGACTTGAAACGCTTAAGGCGTTGTACAAACTTGTTGAGGCTCAAGCAGTGTACAGACTTTGAAGATCCACTGTGGATGTACAGACTTGATCATCCAGCAATGTATAGGCTTTCAATGTGAAGACTTGAATATGTGAAAGCCACAGTGAATGAGTGTACACACTTGACCAGATCAAGGGCAATTCGGATGTACAGACTCTGAGGATCAAAGCCAACGGCTGTACAGACTTAGAATATTAAGACTGATTTACAGACTTCATGCGTTGACGCTGTACACTTGAGGATGCTCACAGCGTTGACGCTGCATGAGACGTAGGCTGTACAGACTTAGCATATGAAGACTGGTGCATGAACAGTAATGCTTTGACTTGCATGAGACGCTCGGATGTATAGACATGGAGACTTAGCCTATGCATAAGACGCTAAGTGAGACGGTCCAATGTATGGACTTCAACTCAAGCGACCAAAGCAACAATGCAATGTGCAGACTTCGCCTGAGACAATGCATGAGACGGACGATGTATAGACTTCAACAACAATGCATGACTGTATAGACTTGTGTTATCAACGAAACACAAACACAACACAATGTATAGACTATGCTGAGTGTCTAGACTTGTGAGATGCATAGAACACACAGAGGCTGTATAGACTTGGAAACCAATGCACACGGCTGACAGACATGAAGTGAACTTGAATGAACATGATGTACAGACTTCAAAATAAATGAACATGATGTATAGACTTTGGACTCCAAGGGCGATGTATGGACTTTCGTATGAAAGGCTGTACAGACATTGAAGTCTGGGGGCGACGACCCATGATGCATGAGACACACTTGCTGCGTTGACGCTGCATGACTTGCGAAATGCATAGAACATACAGAGGCTGCAATGCACCGATCTTAATACAAGCACAAAACACTATATGCACTCTCATGCATTCTCCATAGAATATATCAGTTATATGCATTCAGATTGTTATGATTCAATGATTCAATGCACCGATCTTAATACAAGCACAAAACACTTTATGCACTCTCATGCATTCTCCACAGAATATATCAGTTATATGCATTTAGATTGTTATGATTCAATGATTCAATGTCAAGCTATTAGCAAAACAAAATGGTGACTCATTCGTGTTGCTATCATTAAAACACCACATTCATCAAAGCACAAGGGGCACAACATTCGACAGCATAATAGTACATTCCTTATCTTCCATAATTTAAAATTAAGTATCTTGAACAATATGACAAGTCCTAGGCCATTTATAATCCATCTAGGAACTTTGGAATATCAACCCTTGGGTCAAACCTTAGGTTAAAGTACTAAGGAATTGTGGCAGTCAATTAATGGGCCGCTACATGAACGTGACGGTCTAGTATTGGACCGTTAGAATGGGCTGAATCTAGAAAGAATAAATTGGACTCAGTAATATGACGGTTGTATACTGGACCGTTAGATGTGCCTGACGGTCAAGTAATAGGCTGTTACATGGATAGAATTCAAAACTTCGGCAGTGCTTTTCTAGATAATTGGGCTTTAATGGTACAACCAGCTCGACGTCCTAGTAGGAATCCCAGGCTCACGGAGACTTACGGAGGCCTTGAAATAAGATTTCCTAGTCTATTGGAAGGAATATCTAATAGAGAGGTCCTCAAGTTCAAGAATGTGTTCCTATAGTGCAAAAGTGTAACTAGTGGACATATACCGGAGTATACGCCACATACTTAAAGAAAATGACTCTATAGATGAGAAAGAATGTGTAACGATGTGAAACCATGATAGACTCCGTCAATACAACATTTAAAATCATGGTTTTAATACAAAACTATAGAGTTTAGCAAATGAAATTAACATATGCTTAAAATAACTCAAGGTGCTTTAGACATGCAATTTCTATCATGAATCAATAAATAAACTCAAAGTCATGAAAACAGGTCAAAACTTAGATATCTAGGCTTTATTTATAAGCTAAGTTGACTGTTTTCAATTATGTCTCGGGTTGACAGATCACAGTATTCTGACGGTTTAATATGGGGGCATCATAGTGCTGTGACGGTTTATCGTGGGGCCGTCAGAGTGTTGTAACGCTCCACTTATAGTCTGTCAGAGTTTACATGGAAACTCAAGTATAACAGGAGGTGTGACGGCTTATCGTAAGACCATTATATGTCTCTGACGGTGGAACTATAGACAGTTAGAGCCCTGTTGACTGTACATAGAAAATAAAAGACTATGATTGAAACATGTCATGTTTAGAAAGACTTAACTACTCTAGTCATGACAAAACGAAGTAAAGGCCATCTAGATGCATAGGTTACAGTGAATTAACAAGAGAATATCTTTTATCTTTAATTTAGGCTAAAGATATGCATGTATGCATAGACCTACTAAAACATGAAATTCTTGGCCTATACTGCATGAAATCAAGTAAAATCAGAGGACTTTTATCCCTAACATGATATGCTTGCCGTTCATGAGATGACCTACCTATTTACAAGCTTCTATACCTCAAATTTGGGTCTGCAAAGCACGCCCTAATTCATCCCTTCCTATGGATTTTCAGCAACTTCACGCCATCCAAACTCCTCAATCTCTTGACCTAAAGACGTGAAATTTGAAGGGTATAAAGATGAAACTATTAGGAACAAAAAGTTCTAAAGAACCAACTTCTAAATACCTCTTAGACGTCCTAATTTCCTGTTCTTCAGTGGACTTTTGCTCAGATTCTTGGGTCGCTATGGTTGAACCAGCAACTTTGGAAGCTTATAACTCCTTGGATACTTGATCTCCTAGCATGAAATTTTGGGAGCTATTAGTCTAAACTATTAGAAACAAAAGCTTCTAAACAACTTACCCAAAATTATGACTCCTTACCTTGATTCTTCACGAGCCAAAAGTAAGGGTCGCCCAGTCCCAATCTAGGTCCTATTTATAGAACTTTGCTAGGGTTTCATGGATTAGGTCGATTCTAGAGTCCTTAGTTGGCCAAAACCTGATCCCTAAGAGTCCTTAGTAACCTTACATGTTCCCCCAATTAGGTCTCTAGCAGATAGGATCCCAAAGATCCAATCTTTTTGCTTGTTTTTCCACTCACGGAATTAGTCAGAATGTAACGGTCGAGTCTTGGTACGTCAGAGCCCTGTGGCGGTCACACGATAGACCGCTACAGCTATTGTACGCAGAATTCAAACTTAATAAAACTCTTTTATTGTTTTATCCACATAATTATCTATAAAAGGATATTTATCCTTATATTCTGAGGATAAATTAATTAACCTTCTAGAATATGGGCCAAACTTAATGGGCTTGGTCCTTAACTCCTTTGGGCTTTATTTATCAAAGCTGGATTAATTATTTAACATAATTGGGCCTTATAATCCCAATATCAATTTGTTAGTTCATTTAAGCTTTATAAATTCCTAATAAATTCTAGAAAATTCTTAAAATAATCTAGAAATTATTTATATAAATTTTGGGGCACTACAGGTGTACCAGGCCTTACCGGACTATCAGAGGGACAGACTGACAGCTATGGGCTTTGGGGAGCTATTGAGCATTGAAGTGACGCGGATAGACACAACATTGATCTACGCCCTTCACGAGAGATGGGATCCAGTCAGCCGAGCCTTCATCTTCCCATGGGGCCACATTATCCCCACGTTGGAAGACATGGCGAGGATCACTGGATTGCGAGTCCACGGAGTGCCGGTGACAGGATGGACATACGGAGACTACCGGGACATGGCGCAGGAGCTGTTGGGACTAGATCTGATGAGGCCAGGGCATCACTCCTCTATGATGGGACGAACGACACTCCAGGAGAGACTGGGGCTGAGGGGAGCTGCCATAGCTGTAGGGGAGCTACCAGAGGAGCACATTGGGAGAGTGATAGACCAGGTCCGGGGTAGAGTGGCAGTAGAGCTAGGACCAGAGGGAGACATCACCTTGCGACGCTTCCTGATTTTACTTTTCAGGAAGCTTCTATTTGCGACCAGGGCCGACGGAGTGAGGGTCACGCTCCTCCCTTTGCTGAGAGACTTAGACGGAGTAGGAGGGTACGCCTGGGGAGTAGTGGTCAAGGCGTTCCTTTTCGACTCTCTAAGTATGACCGACCGGCAGACCCTGCTAGGCGGCTTCTCGCCTTTCCTATAGGTAAAAATGCCCTAAACTTTAAACTTTAAATGCTTGTCTATATGCTATATGCTGACACTTGACTTATGCAGGTCTGGAGCTACCTGTACCTCCCTGGCATTGGGCGAGGGAAGGAGTTACACCCCGAGCGGATCCCCATCGCGAGACGGTGGGTGGTGGCACGGGACATGGGATCGATCCGGTGCCTAGCCCGGGCGATCGAGGATGACATCGACACATTCCTTTATGCATCGGTAAAACTCTAAACTTAAACTCTCTTATATGCTTTAAATGCTTCTAAATGCTTATAAATGCTGACACTGACTCAATTGCCTTTTTCAGGTGCACTGGACACCTTACCATGACGAGGGTCACGAGGGGCAGCCTTGGGTGGAGGCAGCCCAGGCATATGCCTGACGAGAGATCTGGCTACATTGCCTGAACATCATCGAGCCTCTCCATCATCGGTTGATCATGAGGACGAGAGGAGTACATCAGCCAGAGGTGGAGTTCCCCGAGTGAGACGATGAGCGCATCGGGTGGTCAGCGAAGGGACTCAGCGGGGACATCGACTGGGTCACTCGGGCGATCGACCAGGTGCGAGATTGGACACGGAGGGGCCGAAAGGTGAAGACCCGAGCTGACAGCGATGAGGCCTACCTGAAGGCCTATCCTCGGAGGTACGGTGACCAAGTGTTCCGCGGCGTCCGTCAACTGGTATGAACTTCTAAACGCATTCTCTTTAATTAAGTTATTCCTATATGCACTGACACTTTGATTTACTATAGGCAGCTAGACCCCCAGGGATGCATAGCGGAGCTCCAGGGACTCCTCCACACTACGGTGCAGTAGAGGGATGAGCTCCAGCACACGCTAGATCTTTTGGTGAGTTTCATTGAACCTCAGACTTAATTATGCTTATGCTTATGATGAATGTGATTGATTCTGACTTCTAAAATGGAGCGAGCTGAGGGAACGCAGTGGCGGGGACCAGATGCACTGTCCTCTTCTTCACGGCCTGTGGGAGGTAGAGCTGAGCGGGATGCTGACTTTGCTCGGGTGATTGCTCGGGCTGAGGAAGCCGAGACTTCTCTCGCGGAGAGGGTAAGCAAATCAACCGAGTTTCTTAGACTTAAATGCTTATGTTATGCAAAATGCCTTGACTGACTATGATGAATGCTTATGCAGGTGAGAGAGCTGAGCACAGCACTAGCCGAGGCGGAGCGTGCTAGAGCAGAGACCGAGCGACTTCGCACAGAGGTAGAGCAGTTGAGCGCGGGGTTAGTAGATTTAGAGCGCTATCGGACCGAGGCACGAGAGGCTCTGCGCCAGGCCTATGACATGAAGATTGAGCTGCAGACGATGGAGAGAACCGTGCGGATGATAGGCCGCGAACCAGAGCAGAGCGTATCTCAGAGCGGTGCTCGGAGCGGCTCGTTCCCCGACTTTCTGATCGGCTCCTCCGGCCATCGGAGGAATGAGGAGGGAGATAGGAGGTGACGACGGGAGGAGGGCAGTGTAGACACGCCATTCTTGACGTCTCCTGAGAAAGTCTCATATTACTATACGACGCCCCGCGACGGCTTACGCATTTCGAATCACTTGAGCACTTCCTTTTCTTGGGTCTTCTTCTACCTTTTTCGGCATCCGGAATCATCTCGTCACGGCATTCGGACGGCATCAACACCAGTCAGACGCACCAAGAGGTTCCGGAATCAAGAAGGGTGTCTGCCGGGCGGCCGCCGACGCTTGATCTGAGGACCCGGGTGGGTCTTAATGGGGGCGTCCAGTACCCTGGACGCCCCCATGTTTTTATTTTATTTTTATTTTTTTTCTCAGGGGCCAAAACCAAATAAAATATATATATATTAATGGAGGCGTCCAGGGCCCTAGACGCCTCCATAAAAACAAAAATAAAAAATGTGTGTAAAATGCCAGTTGGCATAAAAAAACAAATAAATAAAAATATATATATATTAATGGAGGCGTCCAGGACCCTGGACGCCTCCATAAAAATAAATATAAAAATCAAAATGCCAGCCCTATCATAAAAAGACAAAACAAAAATAAAAATAATATATTTTGGAGGCGTCCAGGCCCCTGGACGCCTCCATCAACTCTCTCACGGGCGCCGCTCACCGAACGACGGTTTGTCGTGTGTGAAAAAATCCAAATTATAGAGACGTCCAGTCAGCTGGACGCGCCCATTTCTGAATCACGAGGCACCGCTCACAAAACCACGCGTTGTGCCAAACCGCGTGCGGCCGTCGTCGGTTTTCGATGGACCTGTTTGAGGCGTCCGGAGCCCTGGACGCCTCCATAAAAGTATTCTAAAAAATATATAAAAATAGAATAAAATATTAATTCGGCCCTGATGGAGGTGTCCAGGGTCCTGGATGCCTCCACCCTCCGGAGCCCTATAAATAGAGGCCCACCCCCTCAGTTCTGGAGGAGCTTCGAAGTGATCCGATAGGCTGCCGGAGCCCAGAGACTACGGAGTCATTTTCTAACCCGTGGGTTCTTTTGTAGGTGGAGGTTCTGCCGGCTTCTCGGGTGCTCACGCTCGCGAGAGGAAGGTCGTCTTCATCCACCGTGCTTCCACGTCGTCCCCATGCTGCCGGAGCTCCGCCGGATTTCACCATCGGCACATCCAATAAGCCAATTCTTTCCTTTTCTTCGTAGTTCTTTTGCATTCATCATCTTGCATCCCCTATCCCCCTTCATAAGGGCGCCTTTTCTTATACACTTCTTACATCCATTATCTCATTTTCCTCCTACACGAGTCCGAGAGGGGTTTAAAAGATAACACCAACCAGGTGTGTGTCTTGCCATCATTTTATTATTTTTATCACAAGGATTTGAATACTACACCTCCATCTTTCTAATCCACTCGTCATTTGTTTGTCGTTGTTTTACAAGGGTAGCCGAGGAAAGCCCTCTCCGTCGGCCGGCCGGAGGGAGAGGAAGAAGCAACCCGCCATCTCCCGCTCTTGAGGTAGGCGCGATCACTTTCTTATTTTGGGGTCTTTCGGCCCCTGGCGATCACATCTTATTTTCGAGGCCGCGGCGAGTCACTTCCCCAATGGCCGTTTAAATTTCCGTTCTTATATTCTCTTTATACTATGTTATATTCTGCTCATACTCTCGAGGCCGCGGCGAGTCACTTCCCCAATGGCCGTTTAAATTCACGTTCTTATACGTTATATTCTTATCTGTTTATGTTCTCGAGGCCGCGGTGAGTCACTTCCCCAATGGCCGTTTAAATTCCCGCTCTTTGTATTCTCTTTATATTCTGTCATCTTATTATCTACTCATATTCTCGAGGCCGCGACGAGTCACTTCCCCAATGGTCGTCTCATTTCTTATTATTTAATTTCTGCACCATTCCCGTCCCCCCGAGGCCGCGGCGAGTCACTTCCCGCTATGGCCGTTTAACCCCCATATCTTGCTATATCACACTTGTCCCGCTCGCCCCGTCGGAGGAATCTCCCGTGGTGGCCCCTTCTCTCTCTTCTCTTATTTCTGTGTTGCAGCAAACAAACACCAAAAAAAAGAGGAGCCCGCGCGCGCTCCACGTCTTCTCCGCTCTTCCCCGAACCGCGTGACGTCGCTCACAGATTGGCGATCACGGTGGGACAGCTACTGCTTCCTTTCGGCTACCCTTGCAGGTTCGGCACCACCCGTGCCTCTCCACCTTCGCGCCTGCGCGCGCCCCCGTTGTGCTCACGGCAGCACCGTCAGTTCTGATTGGTTCTTTGTTTATTATATGTCTGTTATTTCTGTTGTTTTCCCACTCCATATCTCTGTCAGCATTTCATTGCATGCATCCATCCCTCTTTTCTATCCTTTTTTCATTTTTTTGAGGATCACCCTTTCCCGGTGAAGGAAGGACTCTCCGTTTGGGAATTCCTCTCAACGGACTAGAATCTCCTACACTGGGACCTCCGTAAGTCCCCGACATCGAAGAATCTCCTCTTCGTTCACTGGGCTGGTTGTACCATTGAAGTTCCCCGGAGTTAGTCATTTCATTCGTGGTGAGACGAGAGACCCTAGCTGACACGGCGGTGAAACAAAAACAAACTAGGGTCCCCATTTTGTGTGAACTTCGGATCTCGCTAAAAAATACAAAAAACTCATCAAAATCAAAACACAAAAAAAGGGGCGTAAAGGCATCCACTTGTTTGATAATCTCTGCTACCTACTTGCTAGTGTATGTTTTTACGTTCTGGGAAAACTGTGAGCATGTCTCACGAGCCTTTTGAGGAGAACCACCCTAGCCGTGGTTTGTCAGCCGACCCGCGAGTCTATGCTATGGACTTGGGTCCTTCTCATGACCCCTCGCATGAGGTGCAGGTTATTACTGGGGACACGTCCCCACCACATGATATCTCTTCTTTACTGGGCGTCCTCGCCAACACGGAGCTTACCTCTGAACAGCTCCGGGCCTTCCAGGCCATTCTAAAGGGGAAATCTGTTTCCCCCACGCCCCAGGAATCAACTCCGGTCATCGCACCTCTCCAAGAGTCCGTGCAGGCCATTCCATCTCCCTCATTGGCGCAAGCCATCCAGTCTCCCTCGCTTCAAGGACAAGCGAGCCAACAACCACCCTCATTCCAGTTCCCGTCACAATCTCAAACTCCCGTTGTTCCCCACACACCGCTCCAGCCAGGGCCAACTGTCGGCGGTCTGACAGCTCCCTCTCATTCGGGGTTCCCCCCTCAAGTCTCCGGGAGACAGTTTCTCCCCCAGTGGCAAGTACCACCTTCACCTCCAGAGGAGCTCGCCCAATCGCTCCTCAATAGGTTCAATCGCATGGACGAGCAGTTTCAAAATCTAAGAAGAATGGTGGACGTGAAAGCCACCCCGGAGGTTGCTTTGCCAATCCTTCCCGTCATTCATCTTCCTCCCTCCGAAATGCCCACGTACCGCAGATACAATGGTACCGGCAACCCCTTCATTCACCTCAAGGATTTCATGTATGAATCCTCCTATTGGCAAAACGATCAGAGGTCCCTGGCATACCTCTTTCGGAGATCATTGGATGGTCCCGCGCTTGAGTGGTTCTATTCTCTGGAGCCCCGCGAGGCCGAGAATTTTGAAATAGTCCAGAGAAGGTTCTTGCAGAAATATAGGGATAGGGTCGGTCCCTCACTCTCCATTACCGACCTAGTGGCCGAAAAGATGAAACCCGACGAGGATTTTGTCCGATATGCTGATAGATGGAGGTCTCTGGCGGAAAGAATAAGGGATACCCTCTCCGAGCCCGAACAAGTGAAGATGATTGTGTCTAATGCAACCCCACAGTTCAGACATGTCCTGGCCATGAATAAACTTACTACAATGGAGGAACTCTATGAAAGGGCCCGGTACATCCAAACCCAGCTAAAAGACTCCCCCATCATGAACATGTTTGAGTCGCCGAAGCCCAAAGTGGTCAGAAAGACAGGCGCTGGTGTCCCGGGCGGAGCCACAGAAGGGGTCGTGACAAATGAGCAAGTCAGTGCGGTCAACAATGCCAAC
This sequence comes from Amorphophallus konjac, assembly GCA_022559845.1. Classification (NCBI taxonomy): domain Eukaryota; kingdom Viridiplantae; phylum Streptophyta; class Magnoliopsida; order Alismatales; family Araceae; genus Amorphophallus; species Amorphophallus konjac. The sequence continues at coordinate 224,347 of JAHNEJ010003386.1, read as the reverse complement.
TATGCAGTCAACCCAAGGCCTCCACAAATGCCCCGACTTCCCCTTCAACCAGGTCCTTTCCCTCTTCGTCCTCCACCCCAAAATAATCCACCCCAGGATAATATGCCTCCATTACGCCAACCCCAGCAACAACAACCCCAACCTCAGCAACAACAACCACCGCTTCAGTACAACCAAGTTCCACCCCCGGGAACTATGGTCCCCAACAGCAACAAAGGAGGCCGCTCGGTCCCAAGAGAGCCTACTATCCACCATTGCCGGAAACCTTAGCAGACATTTTTAATGCCCTCATGGCATCAAACCAACTCGCCCTACCCAGAGAAAGGCCCGCGTGGCCCCCCAATGTTGATACCTCCAAATACTGTGTCTACCACAGGCAGCCGGGACACACAGTAGATTACTGCTTCCATTTCAAAGATTACATCCATGATATGAATGATGAACATCAAATAGATTGGGATGAGATGAGACGATACGTCGCGGCTCTCAAGGCTAGGAGACCCCCTCATAGGCCACAGCAGCAGTTACAACAGCAACAGCAATAGCAACCACAACAACAACAGCAGGCTCAGCAGGCCCCACAACAACAGCCCGACATGGGCATAATCCAGAATCCATTACCGGAGCACCAACAGCCCAATCATCAAATTAACCCCATCTCCTCCTTCCCGGAAGTCGGGAGAGAGCAGGTGTGGCACCAGGAAAGTACCTCCATTCTTTCTACCTCCAACCCTATCGTCATGCAACCCCCTCACCTTGCCCGGGTAGCACCTCTCTCTCATCAACCCGCATCAGTATCACTATCACAATTTCCACTACCATTATGCCCTCTCATCCGCACCCCGACCTCCTATCAACCGACACTCTCCACTACGCCTTCACACCCTCTCATCTTCTCTCACTCCCCCACTTTACCATCCACCTCTACCACATTTACCCCTACGCCTTCTAAACCCCTTATCATCCGTCAACCATACATAACCCCGTCTTTCTCCACCGTATCACCACTAATGCCTTCAAAACCACTCATTAACCATCACCCACCTCAAAATCATTGCCCACTTCAAGCCCTACCCACTCCTACTTCGTCTCCACCGTCACCTTCTAGACCCCTTATCCTTCATAATCCGCGCAATATCCCCTCTACCTCCACCATGCCGCCACCTAACAAACCCCTCATCAGAATCCCTGCTCCCGTCATCACCCCTGCTTCATCAACCATTCCTCCACTACTACCCCTCAAACCCCTGTTAAAACTCACTGCTACCCCCACAGAGGTACAAAAGCCGCAGGCAATGGTGCTCCGGAGTGGAAGGATTTTCCACAGGGTTTTCCCCCACAACAGTCAGAATCCCGAGCAATCTCAGCCAGAGAAGGATGATGCAGAACAACCAGAAAGAACTATCCCTGGAACACAGTATGATCTATTGAAACACTTGGACAAGACACCTGCCCTGGATCTCCATCCTAGAGCTACTTCAAAGATCCACATCCCACCAGGCGGCCTTGATGGAATATCTTCAAAAGGTCATGGTTAATGAAGACCTCCCCGTGGAGAAGATTTCGACCGTCCTGACCCCAACAGACACACAACCAGCCATCATGTTCACAACTACGAGCTCGCTCCCAAGGAAGCTCGGAAATATGCATTGTGCATTTCAATAAAAATTAATGGGGTATCCATAAACCCGTGTCTTGTGGACACGGGTGCATCCATAAATGTGATCTCCATGAGCACTCTTCAGTTGTGTGGGGTCAACGAGGAACAAATAAGACCTTCCTCGATCACGGTCACTGGCTTATGACAATAGCAAAAGGCCGCCGCAGGGGATGATTATTCTGAAGGCAGAACTAGGCCCCATGTCAATTCCCACGGAATTCCATGTCCTCGACATGGACCCCACATTCAAGGCTATACTGGGTCGCCCTTACATCGAAGCCATGGACGCTGTGCCTTCCACCAACCATCAGTGCCTGAAGTTTCCTTACAATGGGAGAATTATTAAAGTGGTCAGTACACCTGTCCTTCACACAGTGGATGCTATCAACACCTCTCTGCCTTCTGTTTGGCCGTCTCATCGGCCCATATTGTCACTGCTGGACGTACGTGATCCATCTCATGTTCCACTAGCACCAAAGGAGCCGGTCAGGGCAACCACAACATCATGTCTCCCTTTTCACTCCAAAGGTTGGGAGATTATGAGGAACATCGGCTATCAACAAGGAAAAGGTCTGGGCGCACAGTTACAGGGTATGCTCAAACCGCCAAAGGAAATTAGGCCGAACCGCAGGTTTGGCCTAGGCTTCAAAGGACCGTTCAAGGCAGATTGGAAGCCCCTCACGTGGACTCTATCAAACCACTTCAACAGAGGGCCCGTTGTTCAGATGGGAGATCACCCACGAGAAGCATATGGGGGATCACATGCTGTATATTTGGCTGAAAAATGTCCGAGGATCACCAAAAGAGGCAAGATCAAAGATCCGGAATGCGAGTGGGACAAATGGTTCGACATACGGGACATTTCCGTTGCACTGGAAAGGATGTTCTCGTCTCCGCAGCTTGAAGGACCACCATTGATCTCGAAATACCAGAGAATATTACCACTCTTGCCAAGGTTCCAAACTATCCTCGTCCTCGCCAGAAGGACCTTGTCATCGACGGATCTTCATCCGTCCTCAACATTGCCGTCGACGGCTCATTAGCCGCCATCTTCTCCATCCACTCGTCTCAGCCTTTGCTGATATCTTCTTCCTGGGCCAGACAATTGTCTGATGATCTTCCCAGGTCCCCTTCTTTGCTTACATACCTACGTGGGCTTTTCAACCCGCGCCAGGTCTTCAACCATGATCTGCTCTATGAGCCTCACAATCCTCTAGCCATAACCACTTTCCTCTCTCCTCCAATCTCTTTTCACTGCTTTGTCATTAAAATGAAAACGAAAAAAAAACGTCAATTTTCAAACTCCCCAACAACACATCTTCGTTGAGGAAACCTCCTACATCTCCCACGGGTGCGTACTGCCTTGCGGACCACCCGTCCAAGGTCCGATGAGCGACCTTTTCTACCCCTCCTCTGAGGGGTCTTCTCCTGTACATTCTACACCATCCTCTTCGTCTTCCTCTTCTTCTGTAAATATTATCAGTCAATCTAGGAATGATAGGCCAAGGGTAGTACCTAGGAAGAAATCCAAGGGTAGGCAGATCCCTCGTCGATTCCTTCTGGATTTAGCCGCCAGGTGTCAAGCCCTCCTTGCCATCCCCCAGTTGCTAGAAAATCCCATCCGGCTACCGGAAATAGAATGTGAGGGCGACTGTGTGTCTGATGAAGGGTATGGAGTCTACGAGATCACGGATGAAGAATGCCCCACTGAAGAGGAGGGTGAAGAATATGAGGATGCGGCGGGCGCATACGCTAGTGGAATGAGGAGATTCGACGAGCCGTCAACCGCCGTAGAAGAATCCACCAAAGAAGTCAACTTGGGAACTGAGGAAGACCCTAGGATCATCCTCATAAGTGACAACCTGCCACCCTCTGAAGAAGAGGCATTAATTGAGCTTCTCAAGGAATATAAGGACACGTTTGCATGGAGCTACGAGGATATGCCGGGTCTGGATTCAACCTTGGTCGAACACCGTTTAACCCTAAAACCAGGGTCCATCTCGGTAAAACAAAGGTTAAGGCGTTTCCACCCTCAGATGGCTTTGAAAATGAAAGAAGAGGTCGATAAGCTCCACAAAGCCAGGTTCATTAGAGTCGTTCTTTATCCTCAATGGGTGGCGAACATTGTCCCGGTCATGAAAAAAGATGGGAAAGTCAGGATTTGCATCGACTTCCGGGACCTTAACCGCGCGTGTCCAAAGGATGATTTTCCCTTACCTCACATTGATGTGCTGATTGATAACACGGCAGGCTACGAAACCCTCTCTTTCATGGATGGATTTTCAGGATACAATCAAATTCGTTTGGCAGAAGAGGATCAGGAAAAGACGTCATTCACTACCCCTTGGGGAACATATTGTTACGTGGTCATGCCGTTCGGATTAAAGAATGCTGGAGCTACTTACCAAAGAGCGATGATGGCCATATTTCATGACATGATGCACATATATCTGGAAGTGTATGTGGATGACTTATTGGTAAAATCAAGGACCAGGATGGAACATCCAGAAGTTTTGGCTAAGGTCTTGCAAAGGTCAAGAGAGTTCCAATTGAAAATGAACCCGAAGAAGTGTGTGTTTGGTGTGTCGTCAGGTAAATTGTTGGGGTTCATCGTGAGTAAAAGAGGGATCGAGATAGATCCCGACAAAGCCAAGGCTATCAGGGATATGCCGCCTCCCAAGAATTTGAGGGAAGTCCGAGGTTTAATCGGGAGGTTACAGTTTATTCGTCGGTTTGTGTCCCAACATTCACAAAGGTGTAGACCTCTCTACGAGTTGACCAAGCCAGGAGTAGAATTCCACTGGAATTCTAAATGTCAGAAAGCTTTTGAAGGGTTAAAGGAATATCTGGCTAGTCCACCCGTTCTCATTCCACCCAAACCGGAAAAACCTCTGATCCTTTACATCTCAGTCTTGGATGACTCCGTGGGAGCCGTCCTCGCACAAGCTGATGAAGAAGGCAAGGAATGGGCAACCTATTACTTGTCCAAACTTCTCAATCCCTGTGAGCAGAAGTACACCGACATGGAGAAAACCTGTGCTGCCCTCGTTTGGGTAGTGCAGAAATTGAAGCACTACTTCTTGGCTCACGAGGTCACTTGATTGCTCGAATGAATCCTATCAAATTCCTTCTGGAGAAATCCGTCCTTACAGATAGGCTAGCACGCTGGTAAAGTTTTCTCTCTCAGTTCGACATCACCTACATCCAGCAAAAGGCGATTAAAGGCTATGCCATAGCCGAGCATCTCGCTCACCATCCTCTTCCCAAGTTCGATCCCGTCCAATCAGAGTTTCCAGATGAGGAACTAATGTCCATCAACCAATCAGATGAGCCAATGTGGACGCTATATTTTGATGGAGCTCTGAATTCTCAAGGGAGAGGAATCGGCATCGCCCTCCTGTCGCCTGAAGGCCTCACATTCCCATTGGCATACCAGCTCAAATTTCCAGTCACCAACAATATAGCTGAATATGAAGCTCTTCTAGCTGGCCTAGAACTCGCTCATTCTTTTTGTATCACTGAGTTGCGAGTCGTAGGTGATAGTCAACTCATCCTTCGCCAGGTGCTCACTAAATATCGCACTCGCGATCCCAAACTCTAGCCATACCAAGAACTCACTGCTGCCTTTGCCAAACTGTTCGCCAAACTGATCTTTGTTCATGTCCCTCGTCATCAGAATATTCTCGCCGATGCCCTCGCCTCGTTGGCATCATCCATAAGGTTCCCTCTAGGAAGATGGTTTAAGTCCATTTCCATCTATAAACTTCACGCCCCTGCAATCGATGATGCTTCCTACGTAAATATCAAAGACAGGATAGCAAGGAAGATCCTGCAGGAAGATATCCTTGAGAAGAGGGAAATCATGTTGGCAGAGGCCGAAGAAGAACTGGCTGATGAAGAGAAACCATGGTTCTATGAAATTGTCAAATACTGCCAAGATCAGTCTTATCCTGAAGGGGCCACCACAGAGGATAAGAAAGCCATAAGAAGGGTGGCTCAGAAATATACTTTGGTTGGAGGTCTACTCTATAGGAGGAGCCTTACTGGTATTCTGTTAAGATGTCTTGGTGACGATGAGGTTTGGAAATGTGTAGAAGAGACGCACTCGGGTGTGTGCGGTGGCCACGTGAATAGTCAGATGCTCGCCAAAAAGATCATTCGGCAAGGTTTTTACTGGCCCACTATGGAAGAGGATTGTGCTGTCTATGTCCGTAGGTGTGTCAAGTGTCAACTTCACGCCGATAAAATCCATTCACCATCTTCCTCACTTCACCCAATATCCTCCCCGTGGCCTTTCTCCATGTGGGCATTCGACATCATTGGTCCCCTAGGTGATCCCAATTCCCTCACCAAGCAGAAATCTTTCATCCTTACTGCGAAGGAATACTTCACCAAATGGGCCGAAGCTGAAGCTTACGCGGAAATCAAGGCGTCAACAGTCTGCAAGTTCATCATAAAGAACATCCTCGCCAGATTCGGCGTCCCAAGCACGATCGTCACCGACAATGGGCCACAGTTCATTTCTCAGGACCTACAGGACCTCTGCAAAAGGTACGCAATTGCATTACATCATTCATCGCCTTATTACCCACAAGGTAACGGCCAAGCGGAGGCCACCAATAAAACATTGCTCAAAATCATCAAAAAAACCTGCGAGTCTAGTAAGTTTTCAGACTGGCCAGAAAAGCTTATCGAAGCTCTATGGGCCTATCGCACTTCAATCCGTACCCCCACCGGGCAGACTCCATTTGCCCTTACTTATGGTATGGAAGCGGTAGTCCCGTACGAGACTCTGATCCCTTCTCTCAGGGTACAATTGGACGAGGAATTTCCCCTCGACGATCGTCGTAATTCACTCCTCGCCCAGTTGGAACTCTTGGATGAGAAACGGCTGGCCGCTGCCGAACACGCGCGTGTGTATCAAAATAGACTCGCTCGCTTTTACCAAAAGAAAGTCGTTGAGAGAAAATTCAAAGTCGGTGAGATGGTCGTAAAAAGAATTTTTGTCAAACCTGGAGGTCCGCGTTCTAAGCTCCAACCCAATTGGGAAGGACCATTTGTAATTCAAGCCGTGTACCCTGGCAACGCCTACAAGCTAGTCAACGCCGAAGGGACCGAGTTATCCCACCCTTGGAATGGGCTTTATCTTAAGAAATACTACCCTTAGCACAAACAAAAAAAGTGATGAAAAGATAAAAACATCAAAAACAAAGGAATATTGAAAACCACTAAAAATATGGAAAATTCAAAATGCCGATGCCCGGCAGTCACCATATAGTTAAGTCCCTGCATTTAACCTTCATGTTAGGATAGGGCCCATTAAGGCTTGGTAGGCACCGGGTCTTGGTTTGCCAGAACCGTGGAGATCCCTGTCCGGCCACGTCGGCCTATGCTCGCTCGAAGAAGCCAACATGTGCTCACTTATGTATTTTATTCAAAAAAAGGTCGGTAGCATCAACTACGGTGGAGCGTCACCCAGAAGATCTCCGGAAGCTGTAATCTTTATTCTTTTCCCTTCGACCAAATGAGACAGTCGGCGCCCTTAAAACGCTGAGCATGAGAAACGAAACTCAAACCCCAAAGGCAAGAGTAGGATCCATTTCCTCGAGCATCGATCAGAGCACGAGAAGAGGGCAGTGTCCCCGCAGGCATACGAAAAGGGAGCCCACAAACGTCAAACGACTATATCTCCCTCACAAAAAGAAATACAAAATCAAAATCAAGAGAAAAGCCTGGTCGTGACCGTGCCTGTTGCGATAAACGGAACCCCTCAAAGCAAAAGTCTGAATCCACAAAAGGGGCCGTGGAATGTAAACGCTCGAGATTTGGTCCGAAGTTGTCCGAAAGGAAAGAGTTAATGGGCCCTTATTCGCTCGCCGGGTTAACGGTTTTGCCGGTCCTCTCAGGAGGTTTATCCCCTGCGCTCTTCCTTCTTCCTCTAAAGATGAAGGTTCGATGGAGTTTCTGAAGGATGAAAACTGCCTAGGGTCTGCGACCTTATTTTAATATACACATTTGGTTGCCTACTTTGAAAAGCAAAAGCTATCGCTGCGAAGGAGTCTCTGTGTTTCTGGCTGGTCAAGACCCCTGTTTACCACCTTGATGTCTTCTTGTTTAACCTCGGGCTTAGGCCAATGCAAGCGCGTCACCTATGGGTGCGACGGCGTCTGATTCCGGGTCAGCGTCGCGCGGTTGGTCGTTAGGGTTCCAGGGTGTTCCATCATATACCATCTAGAGTTGTGAGGAAACAGACCCGGGTCGGGCAAATCATTTACCTCGAACACCTTTTGGGTGAATCCCTGTGGTCGGAAGCGACTGGGAGCCTAAGCATGGCATGACGGTATTGTCATCAGGGTAAGTCTTAGCCGGCGGGATCATCATTCGAGGGGTCTAGAGGCCCAAATCAACCTAGATGTGCACTTAGGATACCTGGGAGGTTAGTAAGAAACCCCTGTTCTCACGAAGGTTAGGTGCCATTTGGGTGCTTGCCGGGCGTTAGCAATAAAAAAATTGAGATGATAAAACAACAAAAAAATGGAAAAGAGAAAATGTACATATTTGCAAACAAAAAATCTTTTTTATAAAATAAAAAAAATGCCAAATATAAAAAAAAGGGAAAACAAATCAATTTTGCATGATTATATTTGCGTGCAGCATCTCACTTTAATACCACTTACATTCGTGTGCTTGCCTGTCGCATTTATCATCACCACTTCTTTCCCTTGCCTTCGTTAAATAAAGGCTTGGCCCCTTGACCAGTTATCAAGGACAGTCACAGTGACCATTTGCTTATTGAGCAAGGGGCCAAGTCAGAACAGAAATTCTGATTTGTTTGTTTCAGTAAGGTGTGCAGGGATTCAGGCAACAGAAGCAAAGGTGAAAACCAAACAAACCAAACCTTGTGTTTTATTCCAAAAACCAAAAAATTACATCAAGTTCCGCCCTCTCTCTCTGCATTACTCGTCCCACTACTCTCCGGGCAAAACACTCTCAAAGGTGCTACCCAACTACGAAAAGCGGTACTCCTACCGCTCTGTACTCCTCTTCCTATCCCTGCATCCCGGCGTTGATCTACGGAAGCAGCAGAGAAGCTACCAACACGAAAGCCACGCTCTCGTGCTCTTCGGTAGCGCTCCTCACCATCTCTCAGCCACTGTTCAGCAAGACCAAGGCTGATTCGGAGTTCGAATAGTTGGGCCTCCATGGCCCTTCGTTCCTCCCTTTCAGTCAATCTGTTGGCTCTTTCTCTCTCTGCGTCTCTTTCTTTCTCTGCACGTTCTCTCTCGCGGTCTTCCCTCTCCAACTGGAGAGTGATCCTCAGTTCCACAGCATCCCTAGAGGAGTCGTCATCAGGATGACGCCGCAGTTCCCTCTCCAGTTCTGCTATCCTAGCCTCCTTCTGCGCAGCTTGGCAAGCGCTTCTTCCGTCTCCTTTTCCTGCCAAGTGTACCATCTCAGATACACGATAAGGCATAAACAAGGAGAACTCAACACTGAGACTCTTACCTGTATAGAGAGCATCCCTTCTGCCTCCGCAGCACGCTGCGTGGCGTGAGCAAGTTGCTCATGAAGCGAGTCAAGTTCTGAGGTGGGAATCCACAAGCTGGAAGAGGCACCACCCACTCCCATCGCTGGGGAAGCCGCGCCAATCTGGGCATGCTACGACCGCGTGAATTAGCAGCCAACATCTGGAATCTGGGGTTTTAATTAGGAACGTACTGTACACCTACCAAGGCGCTCGTAGCTCCGCGGGCATCGCCCAACTGTTGTTCCATCTCTGCCAAGCGAGTTCGTAAATTCGCTATCATGGCATCCCGGACATCCTGCAGCCTTACAAGTCAGCATTTTCACCAGAAAACCAAGAAAAGGAGAAAGAAGAGAAGAGAAAAGGGGAAACCTACCTCCACAAGTCCCCGGGGTTGGAACCGTTCTGCGTACTTTGTCCTATATAGACGCAAGTAGTCCTCGCTATCCCGCGCCTGTGATTCTACAATCGTGCCACCCCGTTGCCAGTCCTCATACTGTTCGGGGAATCGCACGCGCCAGTCAATGCAGGTCGCCGGTCCCCGCGTCTTTCTCCCGACACGAGGTGGCGCAGCTGAATCCACCCATTCTTGAGCCAGTCCTAAAGTCCTCATAACTAATCGTAGCCGAAGCGGCTCGATTTCATTCAGGCAGTGCATCCACAGTTCCCATCCGAACCGGGCACGACTTGCTAGAACCCACGGCTGGTCGGCATCAACCATGTCTGAGTAGGGCCTCCAGTTTACCATCGCTGCAGGGAACTCCTGTAGCTCCCGCCTTAGCACCATCAGTTGGTAGGTTAGGGGTGCCGCACTCATGATGGGTTCCCACCGCCTGGCTAACGGCACCACCACGGGTCGCCAATGCCGAGCTCTCCCCATAGGGAGGTAATAATAGCTCCATAGCTGCTCGGCACAGGTCATCAGTACTTTGCAAAGACACAAAAAAATACAAAACAAGCAAAACCAAAAATACCTGGATGAATGGTGTGAAACCACTCACAGTCATCTCACGATCCGTTTCTTGGAATAGGCCTGCAAACAAGTGTGCCAGCATGGCGGCTCCCCAGGCATAATACCCTACTCTTTCAAGGTCTGACAGCAGCTCCAGGAAGCAACATTGGATACCGTCCCCTTTCGAGCTCAGTACCAATCTCCCCAAAAGGAAGAGGAGAAATCTCCTCAAATCTATGTTGCATCTTTCCCAGTCGCCGAAATCTGTGCAGTACACGGCACGGCATCCTATTTCCATCCTTTCCATGAACTCTTCTGAGGATTCATCGTCCCGCCGACGAGTGTCGGTGAGTCCTAATGCATCCATGAGGGACGCCCTAGCTACCGACCTGTTTTTCCGACCATCTAGGTCCAAACCCAGTAACTTCTGGGCACCTTCTCTGTAGTCCGCGTAAGTGACTCCGGTCACTGCCTCGCCCTCTACCTTCAGGCTTGTGATCCGGACCACATCCTCCAAGCTGGGCACCATGTGCCCCCACGGCATCAGGAATGCCCGACTCACTGGGTCCCATCTCTCACACAAGGCTTGGATCAGGACCAGGTCGAGCTGGATCGGCTCGATCCGAAGGAAAGTACCAAATCCCATCACGTCTAGCCTCGCCTTCTGAAAATCTGGGAGGCCCCTGTACGCTGCTACTACCAACTCCCATAAGATTTGTGATTTCATCACAACCTACACATACAAGGAATGGGGGTGAGGTTTGGTCAGAAGAAAGGAAGAAAGAATGAAAAAAGGGCAAGAAAACTTGGCTTACGAGTTGTGATTGGGCCCTTTCGCTGAAGTGCCCTTCAAGGTCTGAAAGCCTCCTGGAACTACTACCACTGGACCTGCTTCTCTTCGAGGAATGGGAAGATTCGCCCTCCATCCAACTCTCAGAATTTTGAACTCCTCCTCTCCCGTGAGAACTTGTGCTCCTCGAGTTAGTCCTCGATATACCTGGGAAGATAAAAGGGACAAGAATTTATAGAAATGGAAGGAGTGCGGGCCAAGATTGCCTCCATCACCTGCTAATGATAGCCCTCGCAATGAGGCACCAGCCAAGCGGTCCCATGTGTCGCTTCACCGCTCGCACAGGGTGATTGACTGGACGAAGAATAGGACGAATAGCCCCTATGTTGTCTAGGGATACCCTATCATGATTTGGAGGACGTCCGCAAAATTTGACACAACGTTGGGAAAAGAAACTAGGGCCGTCTTTTTTGACTTCGACGACAGATTCCCGTGGAAAATGGTCACAAGACGCGATTCTCCGCTTGAGGCGGAGTCTCGGCAGACCCATCACATGGGAACAGTGCAAAGGAGAAGAAGTGTAGGGAAGAAGGAACGCACAAAAGAATAAATAAACAGCAGAAAATCAAATCACTCCATTCATAATTCTACATAAGCTGTCACAAACACTACAATCATAGAGAGGTGGCGGGTCCACTAGCTCGCCAATCCTCACCATCACTCATCTCTCTGGGCACTCTCCTCCTCTCCCCCGAGGTGAGGGTCCCTCAGAAGCCTCCGGGATCCCCGTGCAGTAGCACCTGTCTCGCCTCTGGGTGCCTGCTCCGCAGCAGTGACTCGCTGCTCCTCCCCTGGCGTGGCGAAGAAGCCACTGGCGGCAAAGCGATCGGACTGGCGGAGTCGCTCCCCGAACTCTCGCGCTCTCTCGTAGCGCGTCTCCATCCCTCCTAGCCTCTGCACGATGGCCTGAAGGCCCAGCTGGAGCTCCCTCACTTGGGCCTCCAAGGCCCTCCTCTCGGTCAGATCCTGCTGTATCTCGGACCTTCTCTCGGCTTTCTCTCTCTCTGCCTCTCTCCTCAGCGTCTGTAAAAGAACCCTTAACTCCAGGATGTCTGGAGAAGGTCTCTCCTCACCACGATGCCGCAGCTCCGCTACAGTCGCCACCCAGGCGTCACGCTCCTCTTCCGCCCAGGTCGTGCGGGCCACCGCACCGGCAAGTTGCTCCCGGAGGGAGGTAATCTCGAGAAAAGGGGCCGAGGAACTGGAAGATCCGCCAACCACTCCCACCGTCGCTGTCTGCTGGGCACGCTGGAACAAAATAAACAACGGCCGTCAGTGAAAATCCAAAATCTGAAGTTAAAAGTGTGGCACGTAACTTACCAGGAGCAACAGCTCATGTTGAGCGACGGCCAGCTGCCGCCTAGTCTCTGACAGTTGGGCGCGCGAGCCGCCGATGCCACGCGTGTCCCCAGCTTGGGGAAGCCCCGCGTAACTCTCTCTCTGCCGCCGCAGGAAGTCGGCACTGTCCTGCACCAGTACACCCCCTTGCTGTCCAGGGAGACGTACGGGCCAGTCCTCGAGCCTCGCCTTGCCGCGACTCTCCCTCCTGACGCGGCTCGGCTCGTCCGCACTCGCCCACTCATCGGCCAGGCCCAGGGTCCTTGCCATGTCCTGCACCAAGAAAGGGGTCCCACATCAGTCAAAAATAACGCGTCCCCTGTCTAGGACGCGTCCATCATTTAGTGCGACACTAGCCGAACCCTTTCCCCCTTCGCACGGCTTGCTTCAAAACTCAAAATGGATCAAAGAGGGGGAAAACCAAGCACTCACCGAGCCGTGTTCACCTCCTCCCGCGCCATCGGGCCCCTCGGGTCCCTCGGGGGCCCGAAGCGGCCCTTCCTCCTCCATGGACGCCGTTCCGTGCTCTGGCGCGTCCCTCCTCGGGCGAGGAGTTCCTCGTCCCTCTCCACCTTCACCATGATCGGGCCCACCGAACTCCATCAATCAAAGAGGAGGAAGATGAAAAAGGGGCAAGCGAGTTTCGGCGGAAGGCGGGCTCGTTTGCGGGTAAGGCACGGGAGAAGAAAGGCCACCCGACGCTTTAAATTTGAATTCAAGGATTAAGACGCGTCTCGCGCCTGGACGCGCCCAAAAGGGGAGAAACAAAACAGAATCCCCCCGTGCAAAGCGTAGTTCCCCACTGTTCAGGGCAAGGTCTCGTGGAGCGTGCCTCGAAGGACAACTTAGTGCAAAGAAGAAAGTGTGGGAGAGAGAAAAGTACACATAACATAAGAAAGCCATTTTCATTTCATATAATAGCCGAAAGTACATCATACAGTGAGAAGGGTGACGTGTACAAGCGAATCTCTAACTCTCACCATCACCCTCCTGGTCATCTCTCTCCTCCCTCCTCTGCCGGGGATCCCTAGGGGGCCTCTGCGAACCCTGAGAAGCCGTGTCGCCTCGCCCTGCGGTGGCACTCCAGCCTCGAAGGCGCGATGTCGCTCCTCGCCGAAGAAACCAGATAGCTGCCCATGGAAAAAGAACCAGACTGACGATGTTCTCACCCCGCGTTCCCTTGACTCGTACCGCTGCCCATGGAAAAAGAACCAGACTGACGAAGTCGCACCCCGCGTTCCTTCGCCCTCTGGTACCGCTCCTCGCTCTCCCGAAGCCTCCCCTCCGCCGTGCTGAGACTCAATCGGAGCTCCAACAGCTGGGCCTCTAGAGCCCTCCTCTCGGTCTGATCCCGCTGTCGCTCCTCCCTCTCTCTCTCCCTCTCTCTCTCCACGCTCTCCCTATCCCTCTCCCTCTCCTCTCTCTCCCTCATCGCCTCTCTCCTCGACAGCTCGAGGGTGATCCGCAGATCCACTACGTCGCGAGGAAGCTCCTCAGCCTCCCGTCGCCGCTCCCCCTCTAGCTCCGCAATCCGGGCGTAGCGCTCTGCCACCCGGGCATCGCGCTCCTGCTCAGCTCGAACAGCACGCGCCAGGGCCTCCCGAATCTCGGCCACCTGTCAAAGCACGCATGCACCATAAGAGAACAACAGTGATAGAAGGAAAGCAGCCAGAAGAGAGTCAAGGTCAGGCAAGCACTCACTCGAGCCTCGCGGTCACGCTCGGCCTCCTCAGCCCGAGCCACCGCATACGTCAGCTGCTCCTGGAGGGCAGAAACCTCCGGAGGAGGGCCCCGCGAACTAGAACCCGCTCCACCAGCCATCCCGACTGCCGCTGTCCAGTGGGCCCACTGAAACATAGAGCGAACGACAGTTAGACGCCAAGTATCAAAAATCCAGGTCACAAAAAAATGCATCGCATAAACTCACCAGGATCTCCAACTCCTGTCGGATGGCCACCAACTGTCGCCTGGCGTCCGCCAACTGGGCCCGCAGGTCGGCGATCATGTTATCACGAGCATCCTGCATTGCACGTAAGTTAGTACACATGCATATACATATAGAAGGGTGAAGCATTTCATTTCACTTACCCCTGCCATACCACCAAGGAGAGGCGGTCCCCGTACGTAGCTCGGTACCGTCTCAGGTAATCAGTACTGTCCTGTACATGGGACACCACTGGACCCCGCCCTGCTGCCAGTCCTGGTACTGTGCTGGGAAGCGCGTACGCCAGTCCACAACCTTCGCCTTCCCCTTGGTCTTCCGCCCAATGCGGGCCGGCTCTTCTACATCAACCCACTCCTGGGCTAGCCCCAACGTCCTCATAACCAGCCTCAGCCGAAGCGGCTCGATCTCGTTCAGGCAATGGACCCACACGTCCCGCCTGAAACGAGGAAGACCCGCTACAACCCAAGGCTGGCCAGCGTCGCCCATGCCCAGGTAGGGTCTCCACACCACCTGCATCACCATACATACATCATGTTAGTTACCATTCAGTCACATGCATAAACACAAAAAAATCATACGCATCATACCATGGCCTCGGGATACTCGCTCAGCTCCCGACGAAGCGACGCCAGCTGGTAGCCGTGGGGTGCTGCAACCACGACCGGCCTCCACCGCCGCGCCAGAGGCACGGCCCTCCTGTTCCCATGCCTAGCCCTCCCCATCGGGAAATAGTAATAGCTCCACACCTGCATCCATCATACATCATTAGTACAATAATTGCATATTTAACTGTGGAATGCATAAATAAAATGTTTACCTGGAGAAAAGGTGCGAAGCCGCTGACTGTCGTCTCCTTCTCCGAAGTCTGGGAGAGATCAGCAATCAAATGGGCAAGCAGAGCCGCTCCCCACGCGTAGTGTCCCACTCTGTCCAGATCCGCCAAGATCCCGAGGAAACGGCAGTGGATGCCATCCCCCTTCGTCCCCAGCAGAAGGCGGCCCAAGAAGAAGAAAAGAAACCTCCGAAGGTCTAGATCCACCAGCTCCCTCTCGCTCGGATCCTGGGTGAAAGCTGCACGGGCATCTCCCTCCAATCGTGCCAGAAACTCCGCTCCAGTCTCGCTAACCCGCTGGCGCGGGTCAACGAATCCGAGCGCCTCCATGATCTCCACTCGGCCAACTACCCTGCTGTCTCTATCAGTCACGCTCGTCTCTAACCACAGCAGGTCCAGGGCACTCTCTCGGTAGTCGGGGTAGGTGACCCCGCTCACCGCCTCTCCGTCAACCCGTAGCCCGGTGATCGAGCCACGTCCTCGAGTGTCGGCACCATGTGCCCCCAGGGCATCAGAAACGCCCGGCTCGACGCGTGCCACCGCTCCCTCAATGCCTGGATAAGAGGAGGTCGAGCCGGAAGGGCTCGATCCTAAGGAAAGCTCCAAAGCCCATGGCGTCCACACGCGCCCTCTGGAAGTCCGGCAGCCCACGGTATGCTGCCACCACTAGGGACCAGCTGATCCGTCCTTCATCACACCCTGCACACCACAAAACCAATAAAAAATACATCAGCATCATGAATAATATTAAACAATAACACTGTATATACTACTTATTCATTTATTTTATTTTCTTTTTTAAAAAAATTATTTTTTGTGGAGGCGTCCAGGCCCCTGGACGCCTCCTTTCCATTTCCTTTATTTTCTTTTATTTTTAGAAAAAACCCAAAACTAAAACAAAAATAAATAAATAATATATATATATTATCATGGAGGCGTCCCATGCCCTGGACGCCTCCTTTTTTTATTCTTTTTATTATTTACGAAAATAAATAAATTAAAAAGGAACAAAAAAGAAATTATGGAGGCGTCCACGCCCCTAGACGCCTCCTTCCCTCACACCCGGCGTTCTCCACACAGCCTCTCGTCCGCCCTTTTAACCCAGTGAACCAATAGAATGGAGGTCTAAGGGGCTTACCGGATCGTGCTCGTCCTCTGCCGCGTCGCCAGCATCCACTGCAGCCTCCAAGGCCAAAGGAAGAACCTCCTCACCCGCGGCAATCTCCTCCGCCGCAGCAGCCTCCTCGGCATCATCCCTCAGCCTCCTCGGACGACGAGCCCGTCGTTTCCGCTTCGCTGGACCCTGGCTCGATCCTCCTCGCTCCATTGGGACTAAGAATGGGTCGTCTGGGGTGACTGGGTCGTCAGAATGAACAGTACAAATGAGCAGAGGGTGAGGCCCCCCCTATATATATAGAATCCACCCTGTTTGGGGCGTCCAGGCACTTGGACGCCCCCACTTTTTTTATTTTTTTCAAAATTCAAAATTTTAGGGGCATCCAGGCGCCTGGACGCCCCCAAGACAAAAAAATCAAAAAAAATAAAAAATAAAATTTAGGGGCGTCCAGCACCCTGGACGCCCCCAAAACAAAAAAAAATAAAAAATAAAACTTAGGGGCGTCCAGCACCCTGGACGCTCCCAAAACAAAAAAACTTAAAAAATAAAAAATAAAAATTAGGGGCGTCCAGGACCCTGGACGCCCCCAAAATAAAAAAAACTTAAAAAATCAAAGATAAAAATTAGGGGCATCCAGGCCCCTGGACGCCCCCATAATAAAAGTTTCGAAAAAAAATAATAATAATAAAAAGAAAAAAGGGGGTAAGATTATGTATATAATCCAAAAAAAGTACAAAATAAAAACACAAAGAAAAAGAAAACCACAAAAAAATAATAATTAAGGGAACTGGTCCAAAACTGCCAAATGCCAGATTTTATTCCATCAGAGAAACAGAATGAGCTACATCAGGGGCTTAGGCGCCTTAGGCCTTAACTTCCCCAGTTCGGTTACATAAGCCCTCCACGGCTCGCATTCTTCCACCACGTGCGCTAAGGCCTTTCCCGCAACACTTGTCTTCCAGGGAGCTTTAATGGCCTTCGCTTCCTTCGCGTCCGCTTCAGTGCCCAACTCCCTTTCTTCAAAGGAACGATGCCAGTCGGTGGCGGGAACGAATGGCGTGGAATGCCAATCTGGAGGCAGCACCGATGCGCATTATAAAGGACAAACTCGGTCGCGCCGATCAGTTGAAGATCAACTTCGGGAGAAGGCCTCATGAGGAGATCAAGCGAAAGCAAACATGCCGGTGCGCAAGTAAAGAAGCCTTGTGTCACGGTGCGGAAGTGAGACCGCCAGTCTTCACGTTTCTTCAGCCACGGAACGCGGTTCACTACAGTACCACCGAAGCCTAACACGTCGGCTATGTGATGAAGAGGGCTTTGTTGGAAGAGCTTCGAAGCAGTTGGCATTCCCTCGCGGTGGTCGAATTTGAAGTGCAAATCAAGCCAGCAATTCAAGACAAGTGCGCAACCAAAAGGAGGCTTACCCATGCTCGAGGCAGTAAGGCCGCTGTAAAGATAGGCAAGGACTGGCGGGTCCCACCCTCTTTCCACTCCAGATCCCGCGAATGGCACTTAGTTGATCCTCCTCCACTATGTTGTCGGTATGAGGAAACAAGAGAGCACCCGCCAGACAGATAGTGAACCCCTTCATGATTCCCTCCAAATAGTCATCGTCTGGTGACCCTCTCAGGGCGTCCATGACCCACTCCGCGAGCTTTTGGAGATCGATCCCCTTTTGAGTACGGACCTTTCGGGCTGCGTCGGGCGGCATGAAGCTTCCAAGGACGCTTTCAGAAGTCCCCCGTGTCAGCATCCGCATAGCCTTCACCTTCCCGTCACTCTTGAATTTCTTCAATCCGAGCAGAAGTTCCACCTCCTCGAGGAGGATGGTCACCTCGAAGGTCGGGAAGATAAAAGTGTGGGTCTGGGGATGCCAGATCTCCACTAGTGCGCCCATAGCCGCCCAGTCCATACGAATCTTCTCGTAATGCTTGGCGTGAATAAGGAGCCCCTGCAGATGCCACTTCGAGAGTATGGCCCTCATGCCAATGGAGATATTGGAAGTTAGCTTTGAAAGCCATGGCAGTTTGGAAAACTTCCTCGGGCCTGGGAAGAGTGGATATGGCTGGAAGAGGAAAGAAAGAAGAAATGAAGGAAGTAAGAAGAAGGTTCACATGGAAAATTTGAAATGAATCAGCTTACCATATGCGACAAGATCGTCCCACTCAGATGACCCTCGAGGTCGGAGAGTCGCCTGATCTCGCTGCTAGGCCTGCTCCTCTTCATAACGCGGGAAGACTCTCCTTCCATCCTGAAATCTCTAGATTCTCCTCTCTTCCTCTCCTGAGCTTCCAAAACCCACCTTGGTGCATTTGAATGAACTAGCCTAAGGGGAGTTCTTATAGGAAGGGAAGATCGCTACAGGACGGAACATGTCACATCAGTGGTCATTGTCAAGATTTTGTCTGATCTCTTTGTACTGTGGTGCGATTCTACTGTGATTCTGCTACTTTCTGATGTTACTAACCTTTGCTGGCCTGTGCAGGTTTTACTAACGGACGTCTTTGTCCTATCTCCTGTCCCACCTTTCAATGGTTGGTCCCACCATGTCATGCATCATAGTATATGATACGTACGCTACTAGAACATGTCAAGGACCTTGCGGCCCGAGCGAATCCGGGATTTGAGTTCCCCTTCAACAAAAACGGTGATGATCCCGAAGAATTTGGGTTGTACGGATAGGCCGTTAACTTGTGGTAGCATGGGGACGACGGTTCCATTCAGTGAGTTGGTGCGCGGATAAACGGGCCCCAGCCCAGTGTCGGCTCACCGGATCGGTATCCTGACCCGTTCTTAACAAGTTGACAATATTATCCTTGGCTATTTTCTATTTTAGTTTGTTTTAAATTTTTCTTTAAACCCAGCATGCATTCATATAGGACTTTGATTTATTGCGGAAGATCATTCAAGTGATTCGATTGTGAAGGCCGTTGTGCTTCAATTCCTACAAATATGAGATATTCCACTCCGAATGAAATACTGAGTTTCCTTGAAACGGCCCTACGTTGCTCTTCCAAAGGAGACCCTTGTTTGGACAGACCCTCAGATATTCCTTTACTTTACCTTGTTTGACCCACCTTGGCCGCAGCACTTCCACATTGGCTGGTAACCGCTCCCCAAAGGTGAAACCTGCAGGTTTATGACCCAGGTACTTCCACACCGAGAAGTTGGTCTTTTTTTTTTTTGTGCCTGAGCACACATCTCACCCTCCCTTATTTGATCTCCGTCCAAACAATCGTCTATATTTGAAAGACCTTCTTCAAGGTCGCCTCATTGAAACTCCAGGAAAGATTCCAAACAGTAACGTCAAAAGCGTGTCTCATCACACCTTGGCATCAACTTATCAGTCCGCTCCCACTTCATTTCACTCCACTTCGATACCATTCCACTACGTGTTGCTCCCTTACAAAGCAGATGCCAAGGCGGGGCAGCTGTAGACACGCCATTCTTGACGTCTCCTGAGAAAGTCTCATATTACTATACGACGCCCCGCGACGGCTTACGCATTTCGAATCACTTGAGCACTTCCTTTTCTTGGGTCTTCTTCTGCCTTTTTCGGCATCCGGAATCGTCTCGTCACGGCATTCGGACGGCATCAACACCAGTCAGACGCACCAAGAGGTTCCGGAATCAAGAAGGGTGTCTGCCGGGCGGCCGTCGACGCCTGATCTGAGGACCCAGGTGGGTCTTAATGGGGGCGTCCAGTACCCTGGACGCCCCCATGTTTTTAATTTATTTTTTTTTTCTCAGGGGCCAAAACCAAATAAAAAATATATATATTAATGGAGGCGTCCAGGGCCCTGGACGCCTCCATAAAAACAAAAATAAAAAATGTGTGTAAAATGCCAGTTGGCATAAAAAAACAAATAAATAAAAATATATATATATTAATGGAGGCGTCCAGGACCCTGGACGCCTCCATAAAAACAAATATAAAAATCAAAATGCCAGCCCTATCATAAAAAGACAAAACAAAAATAAAAATAATATATTTTGGAGGCGTCCAGGCCCCTGGACGCCTCCATCAACTCTCTCACGGGCGCCGCTCACCGAACGACGGTTTGTCGTGTGTGAAAAAATCTAAATTATAGAGACGTCCAGTCAGCTGGACGCGCCCATTTCTGAATCACGAGGCACCGCTCACAAAACCACGCGTTGTGCCAAACCGCGTGCGGCCGTCGTCAGTTTTCGGTCGACCTGTTTGAGGCGTCCGGAGCCCTGGACGCCTCCACAAAAGTATTCCAAAAAAATATATATAAATAGAATAAAATATTAATTCGGCCCTGATAGAGGTGTCCAGGGTCCTGGACGCCTCCACCCTCCGGAGCCCTATAAATAGAGGCCCACCCCCTCAGTTCTGGAGGAGCTTCGAAGTGATCCGATAGGCCGCCGGAGCCCAGAGTCTACGGAGTCATTTTCTAACCCGTGGGTTCTTTTGTAGGTGGAGGTTCTGCCGGCTTCTCGGGTGCTCACGCTCACGAGAGGAAGGTCGTCTTCATCCACCGCGCTTCCACGTCGTCCCCACGCTACCGGAGCTCCGCCGGATTTCACCATCGGCACATCAATAAGCCAATTCTTTCCTTTTCTTCGTAGTTCTTTTGCATTCATCATCTTGCATCACCTATCCCCCTTCATAAGGGCGCCTTTTCTTATACACTTCTTACATCCATCATCTCATTTTCCTCCTACTCGAGTCCGAGAGGGGTTTAAAAGATAACACCAACCAGGTGTGTGTCTTGCCATCATTTCATTATTTTTATCGCAATGATTTGAATACTACACCTCCATCTTTCTAATCCACTCGTCATTTATTTGTCGTTATTTTGCAAGGGTAGCCGAGGAAAGCCCTCTCCGTCGGCCGACCGGAGGGAGAGGAAGAAGTAACCCGCCATCTCCCGCTCTTGAGGTAGGCGCGATCACTTTCTTATTTTGGGGTCTTTCGGCCCATGGTGATCACATCTTATTTTCGAGGCCGCGGCGAGTCACTTCCCCAATGGCCGTTTAAATTTTCGTTCTTATATTCTCTTTATACTCTGTTATATTCTGCTCATATTCTCGAGGCCGCAGCGAGTCACTTCCCCAATGACCGTTTAAATTCACGTTCTTATACGTTATATTCTTATCTGTTTATGTTCTCGAGGCCGCGGCGAGTCACTTCCCCAATGGCCGTTTAAATTCCCGCTCTTTGTATTCTCTTTATATTCTGTCATCTTATTATCTGCTCATATTCTCGAGGCCGCAGCGAGTCACTTCCCCAATGGCCGTTTCAATTCTTGTTATTTAATTTCTGCACCATTCCCGTCCCCCCGAGGTCGCGGTGAGTCACTTCCCACTATGGCCGTTTAACCCCCATATCTTGCTATATCACACTTGTCCCGCTCGCCCCGCCGGAGCAATCTCCCGTGGTGGCCCCTTCTCTCTCTTCTCTTATTTCTGTGTTGCAGCAAACAAACACCAAAAAAAAGCGGAGCCCGCGCGCGCTCCGCGTCTTCTCCGCTCTTCCCCGAACTGCGTGACGTCGCTCACAGGCAGCACAGCCATGGGTCCACCGGAGAAGAGACACGAGGGTACTAGTGACAGCGGCGGCCCAAGGGATGGACCGGTTGAGTGATTTGTACTCTTCCTTTTCTCTTTTTTTGATGCACACTTGTACATGACTTTATAGTGAAAATGGAATCTTTTTGTTGTTTTTATTTAAGATGCAAATGCGGATGGGTGTGAATGCTAACTGACTGACTACGACCTTAGTACTGACAGAGAGTACGGGTGAGAGAGACTGACAGAGAAAGACAAGGCTGATGATTGAGAGGGGAAAGAATTTAACCAGAATCTGACAAAACCTAACAAACGGTCTAATTTAAGACCGCCAGAAAGCAAAAAATGGTTAAACAAATGATCGCCAGAGGGACAGAGGAAGGCGGTGGATGAAGGGATAAAACAGTCTAACTTTAGACCGCGCAAGTGCGCCTAGCGGTCGTACAATAGACCACTAGTTCAGAAACCTTGTGTAGTCCGAGCATGACTCTACCATGAGAGTCTGAACCCGAGCATAGGGGTCTATAATCTGCACTAGAACTCACCCTAACTTAAACAAAGGCTACCTAGCCCTAATCCTAATGCAATAGGACTAAAACCAAAGCTCTATAAGTAGGAACAAACCCAGAATTCACACCTCACAAAAATTCTCTGCTCTAAGCCTTGAAATTTCAGCAAAACCACTCAAAAACACCATGAAGAGGAGCTTTGAAGCTAGTGCCATGGGGGAGATGGTCTACACCGGGCCAAAGGCAGCTAAGAAAGAGCATGGGGAGCTACAGCGACTGACCTCAATCCCCAAGCACTTGAGCTCAAGTTCCTCAAGAAAGGTAAGTTGCAATTTGATCAAAAATTCATGAATTCCTTAGTTTTCTCTTTCTCATGATGATATCCCTCTCTTTCTTCTTATTCTTCCTTTCTTTTCTAGCTTCTTCCTGGCCCAAGATGTTACTCCAACCTAAAGTGGGTGGCTCCCATGATCAAGAAACTTCCTTTAGAGGTCCTTTTCATCCTAAGGGCATGGCACCTTCACCCTTTAGTGGTTCTAGGAAAGAATTTCTAGAAAATCTCCTTGGATTGGTCAAGCATTTCAGCCCTTGTAGAACTATGGCATACACAAACACACACCTTCCTCTTCCCAACCTTCGAAGCCACTGTCCTATTAGAGGAGGTAGAGACCTACCTAGCCCTTCCTAAGACTAAGGTGGGGGATGATGACCTAGTGTGTCACACGGTTGAGCCTATAGACCCATCACTCATTCTAGGGGATTTCATACACAATCCTAAAGATGTTAGGACCATGCTCAGCCCACGCCATATCCATTTGATACCCATGGCTCAATGGATAACCGCTTATTGTAAAAATAAAAGCGGAAGATTTGAAGCCATAGCCAAAGCTACCTCAATTTGCTTGTGCGGGGTCTTTCTTTTCACCACCACCGACCAACTCTTGGACATCCAAAACCTCAGCATTATTAGTGGGCTGTGGCGGGGTTTATCTATCTCTCAAGCGGTCCTTTCATATCTCTACGAAGGCCTTAGCTCATCTTCCCTAGGAGGGCCACTCTTCGGGTCAATGATCATCCTTGAGTGTTGGATGGGAGTGAGACTCAAGTTTCTACCCAAGGAAAACATGCCTTCAACTAGCCGTATATTCGGGAGCCACCCACTATCCTTCATAGGAGGCGCATTTGGGTTTTCTTCACAGATTGAGTGCTGGGTGGCGGACAAGAAGACACGAGATGAATGGTGCCTTTACCTCAACACTTTGCCTATTGATAAGTTCGTGATGCGGCCAAGGGCTCTTCAAAGCACTACCCTTAGAGTACCTTGGCGACCGGGCCTAGACCTGTAGCTACTGGGGGACACTACATTAGCGATCTACAACCCTCACCAGTGCTATCTCCAAGTTGGGCTACCCCGCACTACGGTTCCTGCACTATCACACTTCCCTCCCCTTATAGCTAGGAAGATGGGGACCGAGGAGGATGAACGAGCTGTCCGGAATACACTAATCATGTAGGAAATCAGCCGGGTGCGTGCTCTGCAAGCAGAAGCGGCGGAGGATGAAGAGAAGTACCGTGCTTATGTAAAGGAATTGCGTAAGATTCAGCCTTGCGTGGACAAAAGAATGAATGTAATTTGAGCTTTTCTTCTTGATGTACTTGGAATGATCAATAAAATAATGTTCAATGGACTTGATTGAATGGAATAAGAGATTTGTTTTGAGAAATGTGCAGTGGATTGCTTGATTGAATTTGAATGGATGGACAAATCAGCTTAGAACAGGGTTCCATGTCTAACAAACGGTCCATTAAAGGGCCGCTAACCAGAGAGTAACGACTTTACGATAGGCCGCTAGAGACAGCGCTCAAGAAAACTAAGAGTTTTCAATTCTCGGGAGAGAAAAATGGTCTAATTATGGGCCGCCAGAAGACTATGACGGTCTAAATTAAGATCGCGTGGGATAGTTTTACTGAGAGTTGATTTTTCTTGCTTTCAGGAAAGGAAAACGGTCAAATTATGAACCGCCAAAGGTGGTTAACAGTCTAATGATAGACCGTGAGAGAACTAGAAATAGAAGACTTGTGAGTTTTGAATCTTGGGCACTTGAACCTATGTCTACACACACTTAGACAAGAAAACAAGTTAGATATGTTCTTAGACTCAACCCCTTACCTGCAGCAAGTTAGAAAAATGACTATTTCTTGGTATTTAGTTAAGGGGTGGAGCCTTATCAAATAGGCGGAAATATAATGAAGAAAATGTGAATGCATGCTATGCAATGATGATGGTATTTTTAGATTTTGGAAGTATTTACTTTTTTTGTGGGGTTTTTAAAATATCTAATTTTGTGGATTTTGAAATATATGATTTTTTTGAATTTTGAACTATATGATTTTTTTGGATTTGAAATATATGATTTTTTGGATTTTGGAATATACGACTTTTTTAGATTTTGGAATATATTATTTTTTTAGATTTTGAAATATATGATTTTTTTAGATTTTGAAATATATGATTTTTTTAGATTTTGAAAGCTAATTCCGTCCTGGCAACAAGGGCCCTACTTGTCCTACTAGGATTCCCCTGAGGTCGGCGTGCTTTTAAGATGACAATCCCTAGCCAGGGCCAATCTATGTGACGGTGCTTCTACCAAGGCCATACCCAGGGTACTGTCTAGTCCTAAAAGAAAAAAAAATAACAATAAGGAAATAAGCGTAGACCAGGTATAGAGGTTTTAGGGTTTGAGTTCTTCTCACAACGACCTATTTAGAGATTCGGTCTGTTGAGCTGGGGCTTTGTGTCCGTCATCGAACTCTCATCCACTCTAGGCACGCGTACGACCGGGCTCATTGCGTCCCGCGGGGAACTGTACTGCCACTCTTGCCATGCCTAGTTTTTATATTTGGAGCTTTGACTTTCAGAACTTTGAGCTTTTGAGATGAGCTTTTAATTTTGCTTTGATTTGCTCCTTTTCTCCATTGATGCAATTACTTTTTCCTGTGGAATCAGGTCATAACGAACTGCCCCTATTTGAGACTTCCTCTAATCAGGGTGTCTAGATTAGTCATCGCCCCCTTATATACCTTCTTGCCCCTAGATTCAGCGGAGGAGAGAAACGGACAGGGACTGTGACTTCCCCCAGGCATGGCCAAGGAGAAATGGCATTTACATGATTGGGGAACCTGACCAGGGACGTCGTGAAGTGTGTGATTTTGCCAAACTCGGGGTCCTCCTTCGTAATCGAGGAAAAGGACAGCTTGCTACCGGGCTTCATTAGCCTGACTCTAAGGAAAGAAACACTTAAGATACAACCTGTTCCAAGCGTGAGACAACTCCTCACCTTATGCATTGATTAAGCGGTAAGCATTCCCTGGATAAGCCTCTCTAACGACAAACGGACCTTCCCAGTTAGGTTGTAATTTAGACCTGGGACCTCCAAACCGAATGAATTTGCGTTTCAACACCATATCACCCACTTGAAATTTGTGCTCGATTACCTTCTTTTAAAAATAACACGAAACTCTCTTTTGATAAATGGACACGTGATCGGCCGCATTCATCCTCTTCTCATCTAAGAGTTCTAACTGGACGAGCAACGCCTCTCGACGTTCATCGAGATTAAGTTCCTTATCGAGCTGCACCCTTAGAAAAGGGACTAAGATCTCATATGGGAGCACCGCCTCTATCCCGTAGGTAAGAGCATAGGGGGTCTGCCCCGTAGGAGTACGACGGAGGTGCGGTAAGCCCATAGAGCTTCCAGTAATCATTCAGGCCAATCAAAAAATTTGTGAGATTCGCATGTTTTCTTTATAATTTTAAGAAGGGTCTTATTAGTGGCCTCGGCTTAACCGTTGCCTTGAGGATAATATGGAGATGAATGATGCAATGCAATATTGAACTTCTTACGTAGGTCCTGGAGTTCTTGAGAGATAAACTGGGGTCCATTGTCGGTGACGATGCTGCTTGGCACTCCAAACCGTGAGATGATATACTTCATGATGAAGCGGCATACCGTTGTTGCTTTGATCTCTGCGTACGCCTCCGCTTCGGCCCACTTAGTGAAGTACTCAGTGGCGGTAAGGATGAAGGATTTTTGCTTGATCTGAGAATTGGGATCATCGAGCGGGCCAACAATGTCGAAAGCCCACATAGAGAATGGCCAAGGAGCAGAAAGAGGATGAAGAGATGAAGCTGGAGCATGGATTTTGTCGACGTGGAGTTGGCATTTAAGACACCTCCGGACATAGAGGGAGAAATCTTCCTCTAGAGTGGGCCAATAATAACCCTGCCTAAGGATCTTCTTTGCTAGAGCCTGGCCATTAACATGACCTCCACACTCACTAGAATGAGATACTTCAGCCACCTTCCAAGCCTCATCATCATCTAAGCATCTCATGAGCATTCCATTGAGAGCGCGCCTGTACAATTCTCCAGTAATGATAGTGTACCTCGAGGTGGCTCTTCTAATAGCCTTGCGCTACTCGACGTTTGCCCCTTCAGGGAACGATCCATCTTTATAATACAGCTCAATCTCATGATACCATGGCAATTCTTCTTCCTCTAAGATCTCTTCTAATTCTATTAAAGACACTTCCTTTAAATCCTCCATCTCAGCCCTAGCCTCTATAGTCTTCCTAAGGTTGTGATACCAAGGATCCTGAAGAGAGGGTGCGTCCAATCTCTGAACGACGATAGTGTCAGTGCTCCGACTGAGAGGGAAGGATAAAGAGGATGGGAGTGATGCGAGCGCATCAGCGAGAATGTTCTGAGATCGGGGAGTATGGATATAGATCAACTTGCGGAATTGCCTAGCCAAGAGGGTGACCAAATCTTGATATGGCTTGAGCTTCGGGTCACCGGTGCGGTAAGTGGACAGAACTTGCCGCAGGACGAGCTGAGAGTATCCTATGATGTTTAAATAGTACGCACCCAAGAGGTAGGCGTGCTTCAATCCGGCTAGGAGAGCCTCATACTCAGCAATGTTGTTGGTAGCAGGAAAACAAAGCTGATAAGTAAAAAGAATCGTCACCCCTTCTGGAGTGAAGAGAACAACACCTATCCCTCGGCCTTGGGAATTAAGTGCACCATCAAAGTGCAGAGACCAAAAGGGATGATGGGTAAGAACAGAGAGATGCTCATCAGGGAAATCATCCTGAATAGAGTCTGTGCAGGGGATAGGAAGATGGGAAACATGCTCAGCGATGGCATATCCTTTGATCACCTTCTGAACGACGAACGTGATATCGAATTGAGAGAGGAAGCTCTGCCAGCGAGCTAACCTATTAAAAAGGATAGGCTTTTCTAAGAGATAACGGATCGGGTCCATTCTAGAGATTAACCTAGCTGGGTGGGCTAGAAAGTAATGTTTCAATTTCTGAGCTACCCACACTAAGGCGGCACACGTCTTTTCTATAGTGGTGTATTTGACCTCCGCTGGGTTAAATAACCTGGAGAGGTAATAAGCTGCTCGGTCTTTGCCTTCATCATCTACTTGTGCTAAAACCGCCCCTAGGGAGTCCTCAATGACAGAAATGTATATGATTAAGGGTTTCCCAGGGACAGGAGGTTACAAAATCGGGGGATTGGTCAAATATTCTTTTAAATCCTCATAGGCCTTTTGACAATCTTGATTCCATTCAAATTCGACCCCCGCCTTTAGCAATTCATAGAACGGGCGGCACCTCTGAGAATGTTGGGATATGAATCTTGTAATGAATTGCAATCGACCAATTAGTCCTTGAAGTTCCGTGATATTCTTAGGCGGAGGCATGTCCATGACGGCCTTAGCTTTATTAGGGTCGATCTGAATCCCCCGTTTGCTAACTATAACGCCTAGCAACTTCCCTGAAGAGACTCCAAAAACACACTTCTTTGGATTCATTTTTAATTGGTACTCCCTAGCTCTCTGGAGCACCTTAGCCAGAATGGAGGGTTGTTCTTCTTTGATCCTTGACTTCACCAAAATATCATCCACATAGGCTTCCATGTAAACATGCATCATGTCGTGGAATATAGCCATCATTGCCCTTTGATAAGTGGCGCCCGCGTTCTTCAAACTGAACGGCATAACCACATAGCAATACGTACCACAGGGCATGGTGAAGGAGGTTTTCTCTTGATCTTCGGGAGCAAGACAGATTTGGTTATATCCTGAATAACCATCCATGAATGATAATGCTTCATACCCGGTGGTATTGTCCACCAATACGTCTATATGAGGCAACGGTAAATCATCTTTGGGACATGCTTTATTAAGATCCCTGAAATCAATGTAAATACACACCTTTTCATCCTTCTTGATAACATGGACTATGTTCGCCACCCACTGAGGATATAAGACAACTCTGATAAACTTGGCCTTGTACAATTTATCAACCTCTTCATTAATTCTTAAGGCCGTGTGGGGGTGAAATCTTCTTCACCTTTGTTTGACGGGTGTTGCCCCTGTTTTAAGCACGAGTCGATGTTCCACTAAAGAGGGGTCAAGACCCGGCATGTACTCGTAAGACCAGGCGAAAGAGTCGCTATACTCCCTTAGAACCTTGATTAGATCTTCTTCTACCTCTGGAGGGAGATTAGCGGCAATAATAATGGGCTTGGGGTCTTCTTCAGTTCCCAGATTTATTTCCTTCGTAGGTTCATCCACCGCCGATGATGGCTCATCGAATCTCTTTAATCCTTGCGCATATAGATCGGCGATGTCATCTACATTGCTATCCTCATCATCAACCGGGTCTTTTTCATCTATGATTTCATAAACACCTAGTCCGTCGTCGCTCCACACCCCTTCTTGCTCCTCATCTTTTTCTATCACAATCGCCGTAGCGATAAACTCCAGGCACTTCAGAAGAGCATGACACTGCTGAGCTAGATCCTGTAAGAACCTATCAGGAACGGATTTGGAATGATGCGCAAGCGGGCGTGGCTCAAGTGAGGAAGGGTTGGACGACCTAGAACAAGACCCTACTTCTCTAGACCTAATAGACTCTACTTCCCTAGACCCGACGGACCCTACGCCTAACTTAGGAGAAAGGAAATCTAATAGGAAGGAGGCAGCAGGGGCCTCATGCCCCTGGGAGGAGGATAGAGAAAGGACAGCGTAATCTTCCACTGAAATCTCCGTTTCAAATTTGACAATTTTTTTTGGAGAGTCAGTGGAGATCATGTAGTAAGAGGGAGAGGAAGGTGGATGAGGAGAAAGTTGACGGGGAAAGAGAGATGGGAAAAGAACATCAAAGAACGGATTGGAAGAAGAGAACCATATATTGGAGAGATCGGATGAGGAGGACCACATGGTGGAGAAATCAATGGGTGGGTATTGCCCACATGCCCATGGTACAAATAATATCTCGAGTGGCATCTCCATAAAAAATGGATTGATCATGATAGGAGGTGGACGGGGTATAGATTTCAGGTGTTGGAAGAGAGACGCAAGGCGGGAGGGAGACCAAGTAAAGATAATGGGTGAGCTCATCCTTTCCCGTGGATGGTAAGCTGGTTTCTTCGGCTCAAACTGCACAAGCCATACCTCTTGACTTTCTTCTTCATAAAATAGCCTTTCAAATGCTTGGCTATAATTGACCATGTCATCAACTGGCCCCTTTTGAAGCAATGGTGGGCTGGCAAATACCTGAGCTGTATCTTTTTCTTTCTTGGGCTGACTCGACTGTGCTTTCAAGGTGTCGGGCTGGAGAGGGCCTTTAATAAAATGTTGGTGGTAATCCCAGGTCAAGGGCCCAGAATTGAAAATGGAGACTCTCGATAGCCGAGGCCCCTCCTATTCATTTTTCTTCCTTTAGGGACCGACTTGGTCCGCCCTTGCAGTTGTGCGCCGAGGCCTCTCCCCGGCTGATAACCCAATTTCAATATAATATCCCAGCCCTTCGAATCTCGAATCTAGGGCTTCTCTTTAATGTCTACTGCTGTAGAGATGGACTTGCGTGGTGCGTAAGCCCATGGGAAATCCAGATCTAGCACCGAAATAACTGGCAGCGTGCTGGGCCATAATGTGGGCAGAATCTTCTCGGAGACGGCCTTAACAGACTAGACCGTGGACATGCTCTTCACCTTAACCACCCTCCCTTGAAAATGGAATTTGAGACATTGGTGGGCAGTGGATGGTACGACGTTGAGGTTATCGATCCACGGATGACCCAAAATAGCCTTGAACATATGGTCGATGTCTAGCACATAAAATTCAACTGGCATAGTGAGAGGCCCAAGCTCGGCCTGAATAGTGACCACCCCATGACATGCCCTTCGAGAATTGTCATATGCTGCTATGGTTGTAGGGGTCAGCCTTAACAGATCTTCTGATAAATTGTAGGCTCTCAATGTACTGAGAGGGCAGACATTGATGGATGCCCCTGTATCTACAAGCGCCGCATCTATGCTGACTTTGTTTAGAGTTATGGAAATGCATAGTGGCATTTGCTGGTCTTCCGGGGGTACCAGTTCTGTTTCAGAAAAAGTGATTGCCGGCCCCTTTGAGATTGTAGCCAAGGCCGTTGGTAGACTATCCACTACCATGTCTTCATTAACAATTACCTTCTATAGAAATTTTCTGATTGCATCTTGATGAAGGGTAGATATTTTTATCAACTCCAACATGAAGATCTTAGCGGGCACTCTGTCTAGATGATGTAACAGATCGTATTGTGTTCCCGACAGCGGATCTGCCTCCTCCTGATTAACAGTCGGCTGAGAGGACTGGGGATTAGGTGCGGGTGCACCAGTGGAAGGATAGTTCCTATGGAACAAATGCCCGCTCCGTAGGGCAAGGTTATAGGCCGGCACGGCCTGGGATGGGCTCAAAATAAGTGGCTTAACTGGCCCAGTGGGGTGAATGAGTGGCGCGGGGGAAGGCGTAGTGTGGGTAGTGGAGATGATGGTCGGAGGGTTTGATGATGGCAGAGTAATGATTGGTGCGGGCATTGTTGATGGGGTAGAGGTAGTTGGAAGGAGGATGATGGATGAATGGTTGGCTAGTGGTGCGGTGGTAGCGAGGGTAGACAGTGGTGGAGTGGGGGTAGACGGGTTTATGGGGAATGCGGATGGTAGGATGAGAGGTTTGGTGGATGCGGAGGATAGTGGGGTTTGTTGGTTAAGCGGGAGGATGACGGAGGGAGCAGGGCTACGGTGGTTGTGGTGAAGGGCCATGAGCCGTTGTACTGATGCATCATCATTATAAGACCATCCGGCATCGAGAGCCGGGGGTTGGACGAGGTTGACTTGGGCCGGTGCCGGCTGTTGTGGTTGTGGAGCGGGAGGATGGTTCGACATCGGGTTCTGATGGATCCCCAAGTCTTGAGCGGGTTGTTGCTATTGCTGTGGCGACTGTTCTGTGGCGGCGGTGCTTGTTGCTGCTGCACTTGTTGCCTCTGCGGCTGCCTTCTCTTCTCTTTAATCTCTATAATGGCCTTATGCATCTCGGCCCAATCTATATGCTGCCCTTCATGAAGGTCATATACCAGATCTCTGAACTGAAAACAACTCTCAATAGTATGGCCAGGGTGCCTGTGGAACATGCAATATTTTGACTGATCAATGATCGGGTTCCAATTGGGCCGTTCTGGAGGAAGCTGAATGGCATTAATGGACATGAGAGCAGAGAATATGTCCGTGAGAGACTCAGGCAAAAGAGGATATTGGACTCTCTTCGGACCCGGGCGCTTATTGTTGTTGGTGTAGCCGTTTGGTGGAGGGACATTGTGGTATTGCGGAGGTTGTGGGGGTTGTTGTGGAGCGGGGAAGGTATTTTGCGGTGAGGCGAAGGTAGGGTGAGGGTTTTGTGGAGCGGAGAAAGTGGGTTGGGTGTTTTGTGGCATGGAGAACTGGGGATTGCGGGGGTTTTGTGGGAAGCGGAATGGCGCGGATTGGAAGGGGAACACAATGGCTTGCACCTGCTCATTAGTTTGGACCCCCTCGGTGACAGGCCCCTGAGGCTTTTTGTGATATTTGGGCTTCTGCGCTTCAAAAAGAGAGTGGATGGGGGAGTCTTTGAATTGAGTTTGAATAAAGCACGCCCAGCTATACAGTTGGTGCATATTGGCTATATCATTCATAGCAAGAATATTTCGGAATGTAGGAGTAGCATTTGAAATCAGCAACTTGACTTTCTCTTCCTCCGGAATGTGGCCTGGCACTCGGGCGGTCATCTGCCTCCACCTGTCGACATACGTAGCAAATTCTTCATCTGGATTCATTTTCTTGGCCACTAAATCTGTAAAAGAATATTCTGGGCTGACCCGGTCTTGGAATCTCTGAATAAAATTATCTTTCACTACTTTGAAACTCTTGGCATCTTCCAGCGGCAGAGAGTAGAACCATTCTAAAGCAACCCCATCCAACGAGCGGCGGAACAAATACGCCATAAGGTGATCAGCATATTGAAATTGAGCCGACTCGTACAAAAAGTCCCTCACATGGATGAAGGGATTGCTGTTCCCGTCATATTTACGGTAAGTGGGGAGGTTAGATTGCGGCGGAAACTGGATGTTCTGGAAACTAGGAACTGGAATATCTGCTAGCGATTGTGGGCCAACCCGCTTCTGAAGGAAGTCAAGTTGATGTTGCATGGCAGCCCATTTATCAAGTAGTTCCTGCTCCCTGTACGGAGCAAAGGTAGTGAAAGGAGTAGACTCAAGACAGGGAGCTGAAGGGTAGACAGATGAAAGAGGAGGCCCGTAAGAGGGATATTGGGCCAAAGAATGACCCATATTGGCATGGACTTGGGCTGCCCCTTGCTGGGGACGCATGAAATCGGATGGGCCGAGAAGCACTTGTGGCGCTAAGGAGATGGACCCATAAGGATTTTCCTGGATAGGAGAAGGGAGGATGGTCTTCCCTTTGTCAAAAGCTTGCTGGGCTGAACCAGAGGATTGGCCCGTTTCCAGACTAGAGAATTGAATGGTTCTTGGCTGGATCGAAGTAAGATCAATCGGAATGGGCTGAATAGCGGGCCCATCAACTCTTGGTTAATTAATGGAGGCATTAGACAGACCTTGTATAATCGTGGGAGGTGGGGCATTGGACCCCTGCAAGGCCTGATAAACAGCCTGAAGTTGGGCCAGATCCAACTGGGCCATCATTTGAAGGACGTGATTGGCGAAATTGGGAGAAGAGAGGGAGGGCTGTGCGCCCTCCATGGGAATGGGGGACGGAGGAGGGACGGACCCCTCTCTGGACTGGAAAGAGACAACCCGAGATGGGTCTCCTAGAAGACCCTGGGGGAGAGACTCCTCCTGGGAACGGGGAAGGTCAAAAGAGGACATGGCGGATTCAAAGAGAGGATTGGAATAGGAAGTGAAGAAGGAACTGCTCCTAGAAGATGATTCTAAGGATCGAAAGCAACTCCACATGCAATGGAACACCTTGACAAAAAAAATGCAAACAACACAAACAAGCACACAATGAGAGACTAAAACAAAGACTCCAAACTTTATAAAAATAAAGAAAGGGATGAGAGGTACTCAAAAATCAACCAAGTTATAATGATGCACCAATTTTTATTGTTTCCTCTTTTAGAACCTTAATGATTTGAATTTAGATATTCTCTCCAACAAGGTTCCTAATAGGAAGGGTGTTTGGGACTTGGTTAACTCTAAGTGTAAACTCTCCCTCACTTATGCAACCTAGACACGGTGTGGTAAAGGTACAACCGGCCCGGCGTCCGTGTGGGAATTCACGGCTCGCGGGGACTTATGGAGGTCCCAGATGTGATTACCTAGTCGGCTCCAAGGGATATGGAGACGAGAGGTTCACACACCAAGGTAGGAAAATGCAACTAAAGTATGAAATATGAATGACCCTATGTGCACCAGAGTGCATGCAAATTCTAGCCTAAAAACTAACAACCAAATATGCAAACGATGATGTATGTATATACCATAAAATGTGCCACAACAGAGGAGGAGATCAAATAGCACCCAGCAGTAAAATAACACAGCAAAAACTGCAGAAATAATAACAACCTCAGGATGCGTACCAGTAACTGGAGAAACGGTCTAAGCTGAGACCACCATAGAGATAAGACGGCCTATTTTTAGGCCGCTTTTAAGCTAGAAACGGCCGAACAGTAAACCGCCAAGGTGACCAGAGAGCAGAAAATAGCAAGAAATTAAACAAAAAATCTGAGGAAAACACAAGGGCAACTGGGTCAAATCAACAGTAGCAGGTCAAACAGAAGCTCAACATGATTGGCACTAGTTGTCCTACCGTAATGGCCAAAAAATGGGTTGTTGATGGTTTTTTATGTGTGATGTGATGATGGTGTATGTGGAGGTGAATATTGTGGTACGAGAGATATATGTGAAGGTGTGTGAGCAAGTAATAACCTAACTCAAACAATCACAGAGTCAGGAGCATGGGCATGTCATCAATGTTCATGAGGAAGAAAACAAAAACACACGCCGGGGCGTGGAGCAAGGGAATGAAATGAAAACACACACCATGGGTGTGGAGCAAGTAAGGAGAAAAGCAAGCAAGATGACAATGATGAATAATACCGAACTAAGGAAGTGTGATCGCCACCAAGGTAATTAAAATAGCAAAGCTAAGCTAAATACTTTGGAAAGAGGAGGATGAAACACCCACCCACGGGAGATGAAATCTGGAACTCTGCGAGCGCAAATGGTCTAGTATCGGGCCGCTAACGAACAAGAGACGGTCTTACGATAAGCCGCCACAGATCCGAAAAAGGTCCTAAATATGGCCACCAGAGCGCACGGAACAGCAAGTTGGGACTTGGATCTCCACCTCTCCCGGTCGGCCAGAAGAGTTGGGCCTCATACTAGGAACCCTGTAGACCTGCAAAGAAGTGTAGAAGCACAGAAAAACAACCCAAATTAGCCATTGGACACGTGTAGCAACTATAATGCAAATAAACTAAAGTGCATGCAAAAGGAAGGGTGGATAGCTGGAAGGTTTGATTTTTTAACCCCTATGGGGCGTGGAAAAGATGGGAGGATGTTTAAAATGTGATTGAGATGCAAAGAACGTGAAAGGAGAAAAGGGAAGATGCTTATGAATGCTATGAAGAGGGGGGAAAACTAAAGAAGAAAACAACACTATTAACCCTTGGAACTTAATACTCCCTGGACTTGAAGGCCAATGAACGTAGACAACACTTCTCCTTGATGGGTACTCACTCCAGAATGCGATAGCACCTCGACGTAAACTCCATAAATCTCCTCTTCAACCCATGAACTTAAGGGTTCTATTTATAGGCCCTCAATCTCTAGGTTCGAGTTGGAGAGATTCCAGCGAAAAAGTAGGGCAAAGCTTGGCAAACTCTTGAAGATAATACTCCCAAGAGTCCACAGAAACAAATGGAAGCTTCTAAGGATCACTATCAAGAGAGAAATCATCAAATCAAAACTCTACTTCGGCCACGGTGTAGCAGAGAAAAGACAGTTCTAGCATGACTCTCTGTCTGCACAAACGGTCCTACGATAAACCACCATTTGGAACAAACGGCCTAAGGATAGACCGCCACCCTCAAATGTTCACCAAAAGATAAGGCCAACGGGTGAAAACTTCGTGAAGAGGACTCTGGAGCCAAGAAACGATCTAAGATAAAAGTGCCATAATGCCTCTAACGGCCATACGATAAACCGCCAGAGCTCAACGGATGAGAAAGGATAAGGCTTAAGAGAAAGACGTTAGCTCTAGACTCTGGCATCAGCAAACGGTTTATAGATCAACCGCCAAACGTCATCAAACGCCGATTCAATAGATCGCCAGAGACAGTGGCGTGGTAAAACAAATGAAAGGCCTACTAAGCTTCAACCCATGGAAAAATAAATAAGGAGCGAGACCTAATCAAGGAGAATGACCCATGAAATAAGCCTCAAAGCTAACCAAGATGGCTTAATAAATGGCGTATAACTCGGAGCATCATAAAGATAAATAAGGAGATGACCCAACTCATTGGTCATAAAATAGGTGTCAATAGCGTCGACCTTAGTTCTTCTCTAACTAAGGTAGCATCGACCTTACTTCATCACTAACTAAAGTAGCATCGACCTTAGTGCCTCATACTGAGATATGCATTGACCAAATCTGTCAACGAGCTGACTTCCATTTTGATCAGTAGCGTTAACCTTCATTGACCAGCATTGACCAGTGTTGACTTTTCAAGGAATATTTCCACTCCTTTATGGGCCAATCAACACATTTGAAATGCCATTAGCAACAGTATTTTCAACCATTTGTATGACTCATAGTTCAAGCATCATTAAAACATATTTAGAGAATTAAACCACAGCCACAGGGGCACAACACCTTTGCTGGCCCAATCGACTTGTGTTGCCTTCACCACCTTGATAGTGAACAATTCCAGGCTTCATCCCCACGTAACGATGTCTCGACGAGAGGTGGGCCGTCAACGACGGCCATTACTGCAAGGTCAGATGAGTGGTTGGGACACCCTCAAGCCTACACCCATCTCTTGTCCAATCACCTCTACAATCTTCCCCCATCGATTGACGATCGTGCAGCTAGGGTTCCTATTCTTGCCCTTTTTATGCTCCCCATACTTGTAGGAAATCAACTTTTGCAGAGATGGGTTGAATCGATAGAATACGCTTCCCACTCGTGACCCTAACAATGTTATTTGCTCTTCCCCTATATTTTAACGCCTTTGGGCTCCCTCGCAATGGCATCTCCAGCATCCGTGCCAGAAGCGGTGGCTTCCCCAGGAGCATAAGACTGCGTGTCCTTTGCATCCTTCTCGGCCCCTTGCCGCCACTAGTTCCTTCTGCACATGCCCTTCAATCTTTTTTCTTTAGCCTATTTATACATTTTACAAGCCTTTCATTTTGTTGTGAACGACATGGTATGTTGTTTCATATGTGGTGCTTCTCTCCTGTGCTTCATGTCTGCATATGTTGTTGCATTGTACCATGGTTTCGTTCGACTTCTACCTTACTGTGCTTCACCTCTACATATTGTTTTGTATATGCTCTGAGGCATAACATCTATGCTTTCTCTAATACAGGAAGTCCTAAGTATAAGCATTTATTTATCTTTATAAGTCACTATTGTTATTTTATACCATCCTGTGCCTTCAGCTCTGCATATTACTTTGTATATGCTCTAGGCATAACATCTACCTTACTCTTAATAATAGGAAGTCCTAATAAGTATGCTCATTGTTTTTCTTTGTAAGACTCTATTGTTATTTGATACCGAAAAAACATGAAATTGTTAACCATGTGTATCATTCGACCAAATTATGCCATACTTAAACTAGATACTATTTATTTAACTTAGAAAATTATGTACCTCATTTTGGACATATATCTGAAAATCTTTCAGCATATTAAGACTTGGAAAGGCACTGCATTTTCATCGGTAAAATATGGAGAATATGTGTGGCAGTAGATCCTACATTCTATTTTTTAAAAAAATATACCCTTGTTTATTATCATTCAGATAATTACGAACAAATCTTTGAGCCAACATGTATGGAAAGCTTCAATTCTAGTGAAGGTTTTAGTAGCCTATGTACAATACATAATATTGGTCTTGGCTCAAAGTTACCTTTACACAACTGAGGATTGCTCATACTTTGATGATTATAACTAAAAAAACTTTTTGGTCTAAAATTGTTTGCAGAAATAATTTTTGGAACTTTCATGTTCAGCTTTTGTTCAATGTTCTTGTATGCAGTTAAAAGATCTATGACATTGTGTTTTCTATAGCTTAGCATGTCTCGCCTACATTGGTTTTTTTATATGTGATGTGGGTAAGAGTGTTATTAAACTGTACGAAGGTTTGTCACTGAGCATAAACATTAAATTGTAAACCCAAATCTATTTTGTGAATGTATGCTCTGACGTGTGCATTAGCCCTACTATTTTCCATGTGTGAGCTCTGTTGTGTTAATTTTTACTGCTAACCATATTTTCATGTATTTGATTTCTAGAAAAACTTCTCTGATCCAAGCCCATCCTACCATCCTATTGTATGACCCGGGCCTATAGCTTCAGTTTCTGCACAATCATCCACCTCTGATTGTCTGAATTTTTGGCTAAATAGATTTTTCTGTATTTCAAACTAAAAAACATATATGTGCTAACCTACAACATATGAATGACCAGTGCAAATGCCCTACTGTAATACCATGGTCCATCTGATTTTATGTCATGACTTGTTATAAAGCATGTGTCACAATGATCCAGTACTGCTCGTGCTTGTCATTGCTGTGTTAACATTCTCATTTCTATTTTTTTCATTTTTCTTGTCTCATGAAATGGTTGAACCAGCTTGAAGAGGAAGAGGACATTAACCATGTCTACCTCTGGTAAGTCCTATCATCAACCCATAGTAGTGAATGATATATTGTACTACTTGTGTGTTAATCATTGTGATATGTCCTCACAAGTTTGAGACTAATCTACTGTTAATTATTAATTTACTAATATTAGGAACAATTCAAAATGAGTCAAGTACCAGTAGAGCTAAGGCCCGTGTGCAGAATTGGACTACGGCACAAGACATGGTTCTCCTTGATTTGTTGGTTGAGCAATATGATAAGAATAATTACACTTCCGGTAAGTTCAAGCCTCATTGTTGCAATGAGATGCCCCCGGTGTTTAATCGATCGTGTAACCTAAATTATGACCATCAACAATTATATAATCGTTGGAAGACAATCAGAAAAATTTACGACATTGTTGATGAGTTATGCAATAAAAGTGGTTGGGGGTGGGACAATGTCAACAATATGCCTATTCCCGGATATGAAAGGGCATGGGATGAATTCATTCAAGTATTGTATGACCTGTGCTTTTATATATCTAGTTTATATTAGTCGGCTATTTGTTTCCACATAATGACCTCTGCAAATCTTACATTTCTTCAGAGTCGACCAGAGTTTAGGTTAATTAGAGGTAAACCATTTCTTTTCCTACATGAGATGGACTATCTTTGTGGAAAAAGCACTGCACAGGGGAGGGGCGCCAAAGTCACACATCGTCAACAAATAATGCAACCTACAGAAGTGCATGTAAATGAGTTTTTGACTGCTTTAGGTGGTGGGATTGATATTGGTGGGATTGATAACATTAGTGACACTATGAATGTCTCTCAGTTCGCACAACCTTCATAACCCACTTTCAACACACATACTATGAGTAGGGATGTGGACGATGAAGGGACTTCTACACCGCCCAAGCAAACACCTAACTCTGGAAGGAAGAGTCGTCAAAAGAGGATCGGGGATGAGGCATTAAACAATTTTTCAGGGGCTACTCGAGAGAGAAATGAGTTGGTGAGGCTCTTACGAGGGGAGCGTATACCTCCCCCGTGCATGGCCGATGACACCCCTTCCATGCGTGCATGCATTGACATACTCAAGGCAGATCCAAACCTCGATCGGAACATGTACCTCAAAGCAATGGATTTATTCAAGGATCCAATAAATAGAAAACTATTTATGTAGGTACCTGAAGAAGACAGGATTGACTGGGTGTTAATTCACATGATGTAAACCTTGTTCATGCACTTGGACTATTTGCTTTAATCCCCAACCCCACTTTATCATTCGGTGTAATCTTAAACTTACTTGCTTTCTCTTCTTTCATACTTATCCTATGGAGTGGACTCTTGTGTTAAAATTGCTTCCATTCTTGTGATAGTCGGGTCTATTGTCTTTCATAAAAGCTTACATGTAGGCAATTGAAGTTCAGAAAATGGGAAGATACCAATGCTATGTAGTGTGGGTTGGACGTGAACCCGGCGTATATTACAGTTGGCCTGAATGTTTTGCGCAAGTCAATGGATATCCTGGAGCTCGTTACAAGGGTTTTCACTCACTGGAGGATGCACATAAGGCTATAAATGGGTTTGACAATAGCAGACATACTCATCCTGATCGCTCTCAAGTAATAGGAAGGCCCATGCCTACGTCTCATGCAAATCCCATGCCACCTTATCATGCAAGGAACAAGTCACTGCTCCAGTAGAGTACACAAATATCAAATGTGTCTTGTATTGTTGCTGTCCCGTTGAGTATTCTAGTAGTGTTGCTCTTCTTTATATTAGTTGCTCTTTTACTTGTGTTATTGTAGGTAGGGAATTCATAGACTACGCTTGTTGACCAGTAAAGCATTATTTCTCTATTTTGTACTTACTCTTCTACAATCGTTGTTCTAAGGAAAATCATGTACTAGTCGTTTTACTCAAAATTAATGATTTCATCAATACATCTTTGCTGTAATGGTGATGGAAATGCTTGTTGTGATGTGTAGAGGTTGATTGCATTCTAAAGGAGTTTGTCTTGGAGGACGATGAAATATTCAACACCATTGAGGAGGCCATTTTTTAACAAGTGGAAAATGAGGAAATGCCACCACCTATTCGTCGACGCATGTATTCATCAATCTACACAAGTCAAATGTGGGCGACGGATATTATCAATGGACATGAGCAGAGATGTTACAAAGTGTTCAAGATGCACTCAACTATGTTTACAAGATTGAGTGACATCTTGGTAGGTTGTGGTTTATTAAAGGATTCAAAATATGTGACTGTCGCAGAACAGTTGGGTATGTTCTTATATGTCGCTAGTCATAGGGTGTCTAGTGGTGCTTTGTGTGAGCACTTTCAACATTCATCTCAAACAATCAGTAAGTATGTAAATCAAGCCATCCTTGCCTTGGCTTCTTTGAAGGAAGAATGCATTCAACTACCAACACCTACACAATTTCACGACTGTCACCCCTACATTCGTGACGAAGAACGCTTCTACCCTTATTTTAGGGTGAGTTCTATTGACTTAGTTATTCCTCCCCACTTCATTGCTACCTTAAACTTACCTCTTTATTTTGTGGTAGGATGCCATCGGTGCCATAGATTGCCGCACATTCCTGCAAACATACCAATTTCAGAGCATGACCGACTCCACAATCGTAAGCAGTGCATTACACAAAATGTAATGGCTGTTGTATCATTTGATATGCTCTTCCAGTATGTGTGTGTTGGATGGGAAGCATCGGCTGCTGATATGCGGGTGCTAAAGTGGGCCTTAGATGAAGGAGGGTTCTTTGTACCATAGAGGAAGTATTATTTGGTTGATTCTGGATATGGAAATACTTCATCTTTCTTGGCTCCGTATAGGGGAGTGAAGTATCATCTTGCTCAATTCTGTGGTCATGGAAATGTGGCCTATATGAAAGTAAGAAGGAAAAATTCAAACATCGCCATGCCCAATTGAGAAATGTTGTGGAGCGAACAGTTGACGTCTTGAAGATGCGATTTCATACATTGCATGAGGGCAACATGTAGCTTTGGCCCACACAACGCAAGATAGTCCTTGCATGTTATGTGGTGCAGAACTTCATTCGTCGAGAACAAGGGTGTGATTGGTACTTCAATCGAGTTGGTGATGAAGATGTGCAAGGGGATGCTCTTGATGATGAGGATGTTCCCACTGTATCATCTATCGGCCACCTAGAGGTTGTTGTAGGAGAGTGCCTTGGGAATGAGATTGCTAATAGTATTTGGGAGGAGTAAAGTTGGACTTTGATATTTACTTGGATATTTCTTTCATTACCATTAAATAGTGTCTGTTATGTAGGATGACTTTACTTTCTGCCGACCTGTATATGTTGGGGAACATTTACTTTAGTTCATTCATCTCTTGCTTTGTACTTGGACTATTTTCACAAAATGTAGTTGGATGATTTAGTAGGTTTAACATGGTGCAAACCTGAATGAAAGATGTTTTTAATGAATTTGTTATTCTGTTGATCAGGTATGCTCAATCTTGTAATTAAACATGTATTTTTTTTGCCATGCATTCACATGGTATGTCATATTGGAGGTGATCCTTCTCACTATGGCTTAAGGTGTTTTACTCTTATTTCTGTCAAGTGACTTTGACATGTGCAGCATATTTTTTGGTTGTTGAATAATTAAAGTGTTGTATCCATCTGTTATGTAGGATCTGCATATCATAGATTTTATCTTTGCTTGCTCATGTCAATGTCCGAATGTAGATAGATCCCATCCTCTCAATAGATAATTGCAGCGAGCAGTTCTATGCAGCTCCTTGTTTGCAGTATCCTTCTTAAATATGCTTGATTTTAGCTATAGAGTTTGGGTTGTTGCTAAGGTTGGGTATTAAAGCCTTACTCGATTGCTACTTTGGTTATGAAGCGATTGCTCGATTGTTGTTAATGGTGCGAGAGATGATGAGGATAGACAATTTTTTTTCTTTTCTTCAATGTAACAGTTTTGCATTCTATAAAAATGTGTAATATATATAGTCTGTCAGAAATGAACAACTCTACAATAATGAAAAATTGTGCATTTTTTTTTACTTCAATGTGTCGTTGAAAAGCCGTGCCACACAATTTCAAAAATAATAACCGCACTCACTCACTAAGAAGTTTTAAAATCAAGTAGAGTGGTGAATACGGGTTGATCCCATGGAAAAGAAATATTTTCAATTAAGCATGTGATGGAAAATTCATATATTTGAAAGATCCGAATTTTGAGTGAGATTAAACTAATGAAAAGGGAGATTGCATGAAAATAAACTATCTAAAGAATATGAGAGGGTTAAGGATAGAAATTTTGGAAGAGATAGAAAGAGAACTAGAAAGACACAATTGCTCAAAATCAACTTGTATTGCTAAGAGGAAAGATTACAGTGTATATGAAAATAAAATTTACAACTTGCAATGAAAATAAAAAAAGAGGAGAGAAATAAGAGACAAGATGATGAAGAGTAGCGTCGCCGTCTCCGTGCCAACCCTTTGAATGGAATCGCCCCGCCGTGGAGTAAACGCCACCGAGAGGATCGGAGGAAGCAGATCTGCCAAAGAGATGCGGGAAGAAATATGGAAGAAGAGGAAGATAGAAGAAGAAAAGAATAATTAAAACAAGTGTGTGAGTGTGTTTGGAAACATAAAATGAACAGAGAGATAGAGAAAGGGTATGGTGGAGAAAAAGTAAAAACACAGAAAAACTAAATTGAAAATAGAGGGTGAGAAGAGAGAAAATAACTTATAATCTAGAGGGAATTAGAAAAGGTGGAAGAAGAGAAAGTTGTAGATCTGAGAAAGACTAAGAAGAGTGATGAAGAGTTTAGAGAGAGAAAATGTGAAGAAGAGGGTGAAAAATGAGGAAGAACATAGATCTATTCGCGCGAATGAATAGTTAAAGACCTAAAATCTGAACTTTGAAAAAGGAGGAATAACTTGAAAACGATAGAGAATTGGAGGAAGAGGAAGAAGAAGAAATTGTAGAGAACTTAAAAATGAAGAACTTTACAGAAGGAAGTACTTTAAAAAGACGACTAGAAAAGTATGAAAATAGGCTTAGAAAAAAGGCTAACTCTTTCCACGGTGGCTCTCGAGTGGGCTTTTTAATGCACAGGGAAGCTTCACGATCGCGCTCTTGCAGATTAGCACAAAATCCGAATTCATAGCGTGGATTAGTGGCTCAAATTAGGGCTCTTGCCATGGATAGACTCTCCCTTGATCAAATCATGGAAGGATAACAATGATCGTGGCAAGATTGTTTCATAGAAACCTTTCCATTTTTGTTTCAAACTCTTGTGAAAATGACGATTGGGGCAGTGGGCGCAGATTAAAATAGCGTTTGGTCAAGCGGTCGTCCAATCTTTATTTTATTTTTTTGACATTTTTTTCATAAATCTAGGAAATGGCGACTGTGCATACAGTCGTTAATTATGTTTCCATTTTTCTTTGATTTTTTGCATAAATGAATGAGCGGCTTCTTGGACGGTCGCTAATTCTTTTCAAAAGAAATTGCGCCTGCTTCAACGGTCGCTAATTCTTCTTATTTTCTAGCTTTTCTTCTTTTTTATATTTTCATCAAATGAAATAGCGCCCATGTGTGC
The DNA here is from genome assembly GCA_022559845.1 of Amorphophallus konjac. Classification (NCBI taxonomy): domain Eukaryota; kingdom Viridiplantae; phylum Streptophyta; class Magnoliopsida; order Alismatales; family Araceae; genus Amorphophallus; species Amorphophallus konjac. Next base: position 180,212 of record JAHNEJ010003386.1, on the reverse strand, counting down.
AGTCGCTAATTCTTCTTTTTTTTCCTTTTCCAAAATAAATGAACGCCCGTTTGATCAATCGTTGATTCTTCTTTTTCGTAAAAATCTTTAAAAATGGCATCTGACTCTCCGGTCGCTATTTCTTGAAAATTCAAAAAATTTAAATTTAATCAATAATATTCATTGTAATAATTGTGCACTTTCTCACATTGATGTTTTTTGCTTAAAATTGATGATAAAATCGTGCGAACTCAAATTAATGGTGAGAATGAGATTTGGTGATATTAATGCACAACTATGTCAATAAATGCTCAAAAGTGATGAATGTGATGTAAATTATGATATGAAATATAGCACTTATCACACCCCCAACTTACTCATTGCTAGTCCCTTAGCAATGCAAATAAATTAAATTTAGGACTAACAAGAGTTTGTAAAGTTATACTTTCATATCTAGCTTTTCCTTTACAGAATCAACCAAAGATTAGGAATCTGGAATCATTATCACAACTAGCCTTAAATTGAAAATTAAGGTACATGATCAAGAATTCAAATCAAAGTTCACTAGCACTTGTGCATGTGTAATACTAAATCCACAGCATAGAAAATTACATCCCTCATTTGCTATTCCAAACAAGTGCCTTTCAACCCTGCACCTCTAATCAGAGCATTAAGCACAATAGCTTTTTGTCTGCCTTATTTATTGTCTCTTTGGATCTTTTTTATTTTTCTACACACATGATGCTGCACTACCCTTCACTGCTTAACATGAATCTCGACTCTTGTCTTAGTAAAAGCAGGCCTAGTTTTACAGATCAAGGTTCTCTATTCCGTTTTACGCGAACCTCAACACGTCTTAGGTAAAGTAGGCCCGATTACTAAGATTCGGGGCATTTTCTATGGTGTTCTTTTTCATATTTTTTTCTTTTTCATCATTTTTTCATTGTGCCATTTACACTTTTTTGATAGATAACCTGGCAGAAAATTATATTAAAAATATCTCTTCCTTAAGAAGTGCAGAGTATCAAACAGCATACCCAAAATAGCAGAAGGTTTATCCCGCTTGTTTCATTAGTGTGCATAGTGATTTTTATTTTTCTAAAGTACCCATGAATTTTAAAGAAATTCTTAAATCAGTTTTCCCATAGTTAGATAGAATTATATTTCCATCATCCTTTTTCTTAGTCTTTTCTATTCCAGAATCACTTTCAATAAAAGCATGAATTATTAAAACTCATCTGGGGTCATTTTTATGCACAAATATAGGATATTATGCAAGAACGCATATCAAGAACACATATCAAGTTGTACTATATGCATCATGAAATGTTTCTCTCCCCTCCCCAACTTGAATGACATTATCCTCAATGGCATATAGAATTGAAAGTAATAGAACAATGTAACAATAAGTACTTCTGAGTAGGAAAGAGACAACCTGATATGTGGGATGAAACCTCCATCAATGTTATGGATAGCGACGACTTCCTCCTCTTGGCCTTGACCTGACTACTAAAACACACTCAAACCAAAAATATTAAACAACAAAAACCTTGGGTTGTCTCCCAGAAGTGCTAAGTTTTCCGTCTTTAGCCAGACGCATGAAAGCTTACAAAGATTTTATTCCAGATCACTTAGAACAATAGATTCTTTTTTTCAATTGATCATTTTCCAAGTAAGGTTTTAATCTTTGACCGTTGACAGTGAAAATGTGACCATTTTTAAGATTCAAAATTTTAACAGCGCCATGGTCAAAAGTTTTAACGACAACAAACGGTCCATCCCATCTGGATTTGAGCTTACCAGGGAACAAACGTAGCCTTGAATTAAAAAGCCAAATCTTTTGATTAACAAAAAACTTTTCCTATGAATATGCTTATCGTGAAATGCCTTAGTTTTAGCTTTATAAATCTGTGAATTTTCGTAGGCTTCATTTCTTAGTTCCTCCAGTTCATTGAGTTGAAGAGCTCTTTGGGACCCAGCTTGAGTGGTATCAAAGTTGACTTGTCTAATGGCCCAATATGCTCTATGTTCCAGTTCTACAAGCAAGTGGCATGCTTTTCCAAAAATGAGTCGGTAAGGTGACATGCCAATGGGAGTCTTAAATGCAGTTCTGTAGGCCCATAATGCATCATCTAGTCTCTCGGACCAGTCTTTCTTATCTGGCCTAACTATCTTATGTAGAATGTTCTTGATTTCCCTATTAGACACTTCTACTTGGCCACTGGTTTGGATAGCGAGCTTGTGAGTGATGCCAAATTTGTGAAGCAGAGCTCGAAATTGAGAATTTGTGAAATGAGAACCCCTATCACTAATCATAGCTCTAGGACAGCCAAATCTAGAAAAGATGTTTTTCTTTACAAACTTCATCACCACCTTATGATCATTGGTCCTAGTAGCAACAACTTCAATCCATTTCGAAACATAGTCCACCGCCACCAAAATATATTCATTACCAAACGAAGGTGGAAATGGTCCCATAAAGTCTATTCCCCAAACATCAAAAATTTTGACAACCAGAATGGGATTAAGCGGCATCATATCTCTCTTAGAATTGTTACCCACTGCTTGGCACCCTAAATATTTTTTTAAAAATTCATAAGCATCTTTAAACAATGTAGGCCAATAAAATCCACTTTGTAATACTTTCGCCGTTGTTTTCTTTCCAGAAAAATGTCCCCCACAAGCAAGATTATGACAAAAGTTCAAGACAGATTGCTGTTCTACTTAGGGACACATCTTCTGATAATCTGATCAGGATCCATATGAAACAGCTCTGGGTCCTCCCAAAAATAGTGCTTGACTTTGAAAAGAACTGATCCTTCTCCTGCTTAGACCACCCTCCCAGAATTTATCGTACCGCTAGGTAATTGACAATGTGAGCATACCAGGGGTTGAAGAGTGAGCGATAGAAAGAATTTGTTCATCGGGAAAAGAATCAGACATAGGAGCACTCTCAGGAATCACAATCCTTAACAGATGATCAACTACAACATTCTCTAACCCCTTTTTGTCTCTTATCTCCAAATCAAACTCTTATAGCAACAGGATCCACCGAATGAGATGGGATTTAGCATCCTTCTTGGAAAGTAAATATCTCAAAGCAGAGTGATCAGAATAAACAATAACCTTATTCCTTAATAGATATGATCGAAATTTCTCAAGGGCAAAAACAACAGCAAGTAATTCTTTCTCCGTGGTGGTGTAATTCAACTATGCATCAGCGAGGGTGCGGCTCGCATAGTAGATCACCACGGGCTTCTTATCGACTCTTTGACCAAGGATAGCTCCAACACGTAGTCTGAAGCATCACACATGATTTCAAAAGGGAGCGACCAATTTGGGGATTTAAGAATTGGGGCTTGAGTGAGGGCCGCTTTCAAAGAATTGAATGCTTCAAGACATGAATCATCAAGATTGAAAGGAGTGTCCTTAGCAAGCAATTGTGTGAGAGGACGAGCAATGGTAGAGAAGTTTTTGATGAATCTACGCCAAGAAAAGATCGAATCTGTTTGATAGAAGAAGGAGGAGGAAGATTGGAAATCAAATCAACCTTGGCCTTATCAACCTTATTCCTCTCTCTGAAACAACATGGCCTAAAACTATTCCTTCTCTTACCATAAAATGACTTTTCTCCCAACTTAACACAAGATTTGAATCAATGCACCTTTTTAGCACCTGAGTCAGATTCTCCAAGCAATTTTCAAAAGAAGTATCAAACACTGAAAAGTCATCCATAAAAACTTCCAAAAATTCACCCATCATTTCCGAAAAGATTGACATCATGCATCGCTGAAAGGTGGCTAGGGAATTGCACAGCCCAAATGGCATTCTTCTAAACGCAAACGTGCCATAGGGACACGTGAACGTTATCTTCTCTTGATCTTCCGGGTAAATAGCAACCTGATTATACCCGGAGTAGCCATCCAAAAAGTAAAAATACTTCTGCCCAGCCAGTTTTTCCAAAATTTGATTTATAAATGGGAGTGGAAAATGATCTTTCTTTATTACTGAATTCAACTTTCTGTAGTCAATGCAGATTCTCCACCCCGTTGGTAATCGTGTAGGCACTTCTTCTCCTTTCTCATTTGTTACAACTATCAGTTTAGATTTCTTCGGCACAACTTGAGTTGGGCTGACCCACTTACTATCCGAAATGGGATATATAATCTCGACATCCAGCCACTTTACTACCTCCTTCTTGACCACCTCCTTCATGTTGGGATTCAGTCAGCACTGCATCTCTCTGCTCGACTTGACATTATCCTCCAAGTAAATATAATGCATACACACATCCAGACTAATACCCTTGAAATCAATCACAGACCAACCTATCGCCCCCCTGTGCTCCTTAAGGACATCTACTAGTTGAGACTTCTGAGCAGAAGTTTGAATGGAAGCAATAATCACGAGCAGAGTTTGGTCAAGACCTAGATAAGCATACTTGAAAGAATCCGGTAGAGGCTTCAATTCCAGAATGGGTGGCTGATACAAAGATGGAAGAATCGGTTCAGCTTGCCGCGGAGGGAGTGGCTCTATCCTAGAGTAGGGCGCACAAGAAAGAGGGGAATCATGCAGCATGCTACCCTCTTCTAGACATTTTCCTTAATTTTTAGACTTTCTTCAATCAATTTCTCAATGACATCAATAACGTTACATTCCTCCTCATGGTCCGGGTACTGGGATGCCATGAACACATTTAAAGAAACTTTCTCACCTCCGAAAGAAATATCCATCATGTCTGTGGCACAGTTTATATTGGCCTTCACCGTAGCTAGAAACGGTCGTCCCAAAATAATTGGAGTGTGCTTTAATTCCTGGGACGAGGCCATATCCAAAATAAGAAAATCCACCAGGAAAAAACACTCATGTACTTTCACAATCACATCTTCCAATAGACCCCTCGGAGTCTTCACAGATCGATCCGCCAGTTGAAGGATTATAGATGTGGGCTTCAACTCCCCCAGATCAAATTACTCATATATAAAGGTGGGCAACAAATTTACACTGGCTCAAGGTCCAGCAATGCTTTATCAAATGTAACTCCACCTATATCACATGAAATTAGAGGAGCTCCGGGGTCCTTCAACTTCTTAGGTAAATGGTTCATCACGACAGCACTGACATTTTCAGATAGGCGGATCTTTTGAGTTATCGCCTTGGGTTCCCTTTTTGGAGTGCACAGCTCTTTAAGAAACTTTACATATGCCGGCACATGCTTAATCGTGTCATTGATATTCATCTGTTTAAATAATTCCACTAATTCCTCTTGTTGAACCGACTTTTTCTTATGAGCCTTCGACTTTAGAGCATCAGGAAAAGGGATCTTAGGAACATACTCTTGGGAACTATCTTCATCAACCTTTGCTTTACCTTTATCCAGCTTATTTTCTCCCCCCTCCGGCTTCTTTTTCTCTTGCACCATCACTGGCTCCTCATCCTCATTATCACTCTCCACGTGGGCTTCTTGGCCCAAACTACTACCAACATCCCTAGCCTGATATGGGTCATCTAGAATCCTCCCGCTTCTAAGGGTAGATATGGCCTTGGCATTCTCAAATTGAGTGCCTACAGGAGGGGGAGGCTGAGGTTGGTTAGGTTAAGGAAGAATAGGAGGAGCTCTCTTAGGGAAGCCCGGGAGTTGATTTCTGGGATTAGTCACTGGTTGGCTAGGAAGCTGGCCTACCTCTCTTCTCATGTTATTCGCAACTAGTTGACCTATTTGGTTCTCCATCTTAGAAATAGACTGATGCGGAGTAAGGATAAGTTGTTGGAGTTGCTTGAATTTTTCATCAAAATTGGGCTGAGGAGGAGGTGGTGGATATTGGGATTGATGAAAATGATTAGAAGGATATTGATTATATGGGCCTCAAGAAAATGGAGCTTGATGATACGGGGCCTGAGACTGCTGATAAGGAGGTTGAGGATATTGATGTTGAGCTTGTTGAAAAGGAGATGGAAAATTTTGGTGAGACTGACTTGGCACTTGAAAGGATTGTTTTTGAATGGCTTGGTTCGAGGGATTAGCTTGCATAGGTGGACCTTGTTGAGATTTCCAAGAAAAATTGGGATAATTTCTCTAACTTGAATTGTATGTGTTAGAATAAGGATCATAAGCAGGTTTGGACACACCCTAAGCAGCGCAATCAGTGACAGCATGGTTCGGGCTAGAACAAAGAGCAAAAATTTCTTCATGGTTGGGAGCTGAGAATGGTTGAGGTTGAGGAGCATAAGAGAAAGAAGAAGGTTCTTGCTGAGATAACAACTGATCTGGCTTTTGGGCTACCAAATCAACCTTTTCCATTTTCTGCGCCAACAAATCCATTTTATTCAATTTCTGAGTTATGGCATTGATATCCATCTTATTCTCAAATTCCCCTTTGTTCTTAACTTCATACAGCCTTGACCTCTTAGATGGCCCAATCATTCTTTCATATGATGACAACGAGACATGACTAATAGAAATTTCACTAAGCATTTCAAATAAATCATAGGCCCCATCCTCGCTCTTACTCATAAATGCTCCCCCACATGAAGCATCCACCATGTGTCTATAATTTTCTATCAAGCCCTCATAGAATTCTTAAACAATTTACCATCTTGATAATCCATGATGAGGGCATTTCCTTAGCAAATCTTTCAATCTATCTCATGCCTCATGGATTTGCTCTCTAGGGTTTTGTATGAATCCAGTTATGGCTCTTCTCATAGTATTGGTTCGCCCTATGGGATAGAATTTCTTCAAAAATTCCTTTTGCATTTTCGCCCATGTGTCAATGGATCTACCCAAGGCACCTAACCAATATTTAGCCTGATCTTTGAGTGAGAATGGAAAGAGAGTCAACTTAAGAGCATCATCTGAAAAGTTTTAGATTTTCACAGTTGAGCAAATCTTGAGGAATTCATCAAGATGCTTATAAGGGTCTTCATTGGTATTGCCATAGAAGGATGGCAACATTTGAATGGTACTTGATTTGATCTCATACTGAACCGCCTGGTTCTGGGGTGCTTGGACATAGAAGGACGATCGGTATTGATTAGGCATGAAATAGTCTTTCATCTGCTTGGGGACTTGTTGTGGATTTTGGTCTGCCATGAGGCTAGGTTGTGGATGATTTCTAGAATTCACTAACCTCTCAATCTCACTAATGGGTCCTAACAAATGTGGATGTAAGGATCTTCGACCTTGCATGCAATTCAAAAGGGCCCAAAGAAAGATAATTATTGTTGGATTTTTGAATTTTTTTTTCAAAAATAATGCAAATGTAACTACAACTATATGAATCATGTATGCAAAAATGAGTATTTTTTTTGAAGAAAAGAAGAATTGGCACTCACTACTAAATTGATCAACCTGCCAAGTAAGAGGTGGAGTTGTGGGAGGCTCCCCCTACCTTCGTAGGGACCTAATTAAATAACCACAAACCCACTTGGGCGTTTGCCACTTAACATCTAGCCTTAGATTCCAATTTTCTAAAATAGTAATAAATTTTAAAACTTTTTTTTATGTGAAACCTTCTAAGGGTAATCTACCTTCATAGTGCTTCTTGGTACAACTAGCCCGACGTCCGTGAGGGAATCCACGGGTGCGGAAAGTTATGGAGGTCTTGGGAAAGGAAATTCCAATCTAAAGAGACGGAATGCTCAATGGAGGGTCTTTTCAATTCTAAGAAGAGTGTAAGGAACCTAACTTGCTCTTGAGAAGGGGAAATAGACAAGAAAAGAGGGTTTTTTATTTTTTTTAAAGATGATGCAAGTAAATGAGAAATTAACTAAAATATAAAATACATGAAAATAATGCAACTAAGATGAGACATGATAACATGATGAGAATTTTTTCTGTTTTTCTATTTTCTGATTTTTTTAGAGTATTTTTTTTCAAAAAGAGATGTGGATAAAAGATAATTATCAACTAAAAACAGCAAACAATATGAAAAATTACTACAAATTAAGACCTAAAATCATGTTTTTGACGTTTTCTGAATTTTTGATTTTTTAAAATTTTCAAGAATTTTTTAGATTTTTTATGATTTTTCAAAAAAATAGAAAAATGTGTCATTTTCCTACGTTTACTAACCTTTTAGCGACATTTGAATTTCTTGGATTTTCTGAATTTCTACTTTCTATGAGAGTTTTAGGCTTTAGCGACGGTTCCCAGTGACAGTTTAATTCTTGGGATTTTCAGGTCCAAATTTTTGTAGATTTTCTAATTTTTTGATTTTTATTTTATTTTTCCTGCAAAATAAAAACAGAAAAATTAGTATTCACATATATACATCAAACACAAGAAATTCCAACCATTGAAATTATTTCTTCCCCGGCAACGACGCCAAAAATTGATAGCCACTAAACCCGTCGTTGAAAAGTAGTGCCACACAATTTCAAAAATAGTAACCGCACTCACTCACTAAGAAGTTTTAAAATCAAGTAGAGTGGTGAATAAGGGTCGATCCCACGGAGAAGAAATATTTTCAATTAAGCCTGTGATGAAAAATTCTTATATTTGGAAGATCCAAATTTTGAGTGAGATTAAACTAATTAAAGGGAGATTGCATGAAAATAAACTATCTAAAGAATATGAGAGGGTTAAGGAAAGAAATTTTGGAAGAGATAGAAAGAGAACTAGAAAGACACAATTGCTCAAAATCAACTTGTATTACTAAGAGGAAAGATTACAATGTATATGAAAATAAAATTTACAACTTGCATTGAATATAAAAGAAGAGGAGAGAAATAAGAGCCAAGATGATGAAGAGTAGCACCGCTGTCTCTGTGCCAAGTATTTGAATGGAATCGCCCGCCGTGGAGTAAACGTCACCGAAAGGATTGGAGGAAGAAGATCCGCCAAAGGGATGCGGAAAGAAATATGAAAGAAGAGGAAGATAGAAGAAAAAAAGAATAATTAAAACAAGTGTGTGCGTGTGTTTGGAAACAGAAGATGAACAGAGAGATAGAGAAGGGGTATGGTGGAGAAAAAGTAAAAACACAAGAAAAATTAAATTAAAAATAGAGGGTGAGAAGAGAGAAAATAACTTTAAATCTAGAGATAATTAGAAAAAGTGGAAGAAGAGAAAGTTGTAGATCTGAGAAAGACTAAGAAGAGTGATAAAGAGTGCAGAGAGAGAAAATATGAAGAAGAGGGTGAAAAATGAGGAAGAATAGAGGTCTATTCACGTGGATGAATAGTGAAAGACCTAAAAACTAAACTTTGAAAAATGAGAAATAACTTGAAAATGATAGAGAATTGGAGGAAGAGGAAGAAGAAGAAATTGTAGAGAACTTAAAAATGAAGAACTTTGCAGAAGAAAGTAATTTAAAAAGATGACTAGAAAAGCTTGAAAATAGACTTAGAAAAAAGGATAACTCCTTCCACAGTGGCTCTCGGGTGGGCTTTTATAATGCATATGGAAGCTTCACGATCGCGCTCTCGCAGATCAGCACAAAATCCAAATTCGTAGGGTGGATTAGTTGCTCAAATTAGAGCTCTTGCCTTGGATAGACTCTCCCTTGATCAAATCATGGAAGGATAACTGTCACGTCCCGTACTCTATACCGTCGAGGCCCCGTACTCTATACCGTCGAGGTATTATCCGCTTTGGCCTACCGGCCTCACAGTTTTGTCCCTTTATAACAGTCATCGGTTCCAAAATAGGGGACTTCCGAGAGATCACCCATCCCAATACTACTCCCCATTAAGCACGCTTAACTTCGGAGTTCTTTTCAAGAACTGAGCTGATACTTTAAAAGGCGTCTCAGTGATATAGAGTACAACTTAGCTATATTTGACGGTGTTACAATCTACCCCTCTTATATAGGCGACGTCCTCGTCGTTGGGCACATATAGCACGCAATCAAATCCCCAGGTAGGTAGGATCTAGAGGTGGCCCCTACATGCTGAAGAGGTGACTCCCACTATGTAGCACTTTGTCCCATTGCGGGTTCAAGAGGTGGCTCCCATAGCGTAGCACTTTGCCCTGCATGGCACTTAGTTCATACACTTCTTGCTGGGGTATAGCTTTGATGCCATTCTGTCACGTCCCGTACTCTATACCGTCGAGGTATTGTCCGCTTTGGCCTCCCGGCCTCACGGTTTTATCCCTTTCTAACAGTGATCAGTTCCAGAATGGGGGACTTCCCGGGAGGTCACTCATCCCAGTACTACTCCCCATTAAGCACGCTTAACTTCGGAGTTCTTTTCAAGAACTGAGCCGATACTTCAAAAGACGTCTCGGTGATATAGAGTATAATTTAGCTATATTTGAGGGTGTTACAATAACAATGATCGTGGCATGATTGCTTCAAAGAGACCTTCCCGTTTTTATTTCAAACTCTTGTGAAAATGGTGACTGGAGCAGTGGGCGCAGATTAAAATAGCGCCTGGTCAAGCGGTCACCCAATTTTTATTTCCTTTTTTGACATTTTTCTTTTTTTCATAAATCCAGGAAATGGCGACTGTGCATACAGTCATTAATTCTTTTTTCATTTTTCTTTGATTTTCGCATAAATGAATGAGCAGCGGCTTAGACTATCGCTAATTCTTTTCCAAAGAAATTACACCTACTTCAATGGTCGCTAATTCTTCTTATTTTTCAGCTTTTCTTCTTTTTCTATTTTCATCAAATGAAATAGTGCCCATGTGTGCAGTCGCTAATTCTTCTTTTTCTTTTTCTTTTCCTTTTCCAAAATAAATGAGCGCCCGTTTGATCAGTCGCTAATTCTTCCTTTTTGTAAAAATCTTCAAAAATTGTGTCTGACCCTCTGGTCGCTATTTCTTGAAAATTCAAAAAATTCAAATTTAATCAATAATCTTCATTATAATAATTGTGCACTTTATCACATTGATGTTTTTAGCTCAAAATTGATGATAAAATCATGCGAACTCAAATTAATGGTGAGAATGAAATTAACTACTCATGTTGCACAACTTTATTCATTTAATGCTGAAAAAATAATAAATGCGATGCAAAATATGATATGAAATATTGCACTTATCATAACACTTGTAAACTTTACAGTATAATAAACAACTTTGGTTTTCATCTTATTATTATATGCCTGCACTTTGTGTGACTATTGATATGTGCTGCCAAGTGAATGGATATCATCTATGTCTATTTTAAATATTTAATTTTTAGTATTTATAGTATTATAGCTGTAAAATTCAAGCAGAAATGATACTATGAAATGTATCACGTTATTGTTGTAAAAGTTGAGTATATATGTGTTAGGTGCAAGGGGGAGTGAATAGATCCCCTTACAAAAACTTGTGCTCAAATTAAAATATACCTATTCAAACTAGACTGAAACTGAGACAGCAGAAATACTTGCGCAGATCTAAACTGAAATGGATATGACCAATTAACCGTACAGATAGAACCAACGACAAACACTTGGCGATATGCCAGTGCTGAACTGAAATTAAAAAACCAAGTTCAAACTAGAATTATGCGACCGATATCATCTAGGCAATCACTGGTTCGTGCAGAGCTAGTGTTGACCACGTAAGCTACCTTAAGCTAAAGCAATCACATGAAGCAATCCACAGTGCACAAAGATTTTTAGGTCATTTAGTCTGCACCCAGCAGACCTACGTCCACCCCCCACTCAACCTGAGTGAGGATTCCGCTGACTCACAGCTTGAACCTTCCTACACCGTTAAGCCTCACAGCTTACTACACCGCTGAGCCTCACAGCTTGCTAAACTCGATCTCTAAACAGAGCATCGAAAGTAACTCAGAGAAAAGAAAAAACAAATCAAAAGAACAAAGGAAAGAACAAAGCAAATGTAGCTCTGACGAGTAAAATGGCTTAGATTTGATCCAGAGGCCAATGGACAGCAGATCTGTAGTAAACTCTAGCTGCACACTATTCTCTCTCTCTCTCTCTCTCTCTCTCTCTCTCTCTCTCTCTCTCTCTCTTTCTTTTCTTCTTCTCACAGTCTCTCTCTCAAATCTTCTTTCGAAATAGGCTGCTCACTCTTCTCTCTTTTCTCTTCAGCTCTCTCTTTTTAACTCTTTGCGGCTCCCTCTCTTTTCTCTTCAAATTTCGCAGCCCTCTTCTTCTATTTCTACCACACCTTTCTTCGGAGGAAGAAGGTTCTCTTATATAGAGCAGGGGCTCTGGAATTCTTCTGGATAAGATAAACCCATTTTGCTATTTTCCCATTTGTCCACGTGGCAGGAAGAATATTCTCTTCAGAGGTCATGTCAGATGACCTTGGATCACGTGCCAAGAGCTTGATCTTATAACCTGGATCTGAAGCTTTCATTACAGACACAAGGTTTAGCCTTACGAGTTATCTGTCAGCCTTACAAGGCATTTTTCACCCTTAACGCCTATTTGTCTGCCTTAAGCATCTATTTGTCACCCTTATCCTTCAATAGCCATCGCCTTTGTCTTCACAGTTCTTCTTTCTCCCGCTTTCCTTCATTTCTCAGCTCTGTCGATCTATGTTAGGTGCAAGGCTGGGATCTAGAGGGGGGTGAATAGATCCCCTTTCATAAACTATGCTCGAATTAAAATTCAAACCAAATCAAATTAAACTTGAAGGAAATGAATGATAGATCGTAAAGCTCTCTCACAGAATGGATGCTTTAAGCAGAACTGATATCGAACACTATGCACGCTTCTACCAGACACAAGATCAAACGCTTAGCGACTGTGCCAGTTTCGAACTATGAAGCCAAATCAACATACGACCAACCCTGTGAAGGTGGTAGAAAGAGGAGACAATCGCACAAAGATAAACCATAGACACAAGTGATTTTTAGGTGGTTCAGTCTGCACCCAGTAGACCAACGTCCTCCCCCCACTCAACCCGAGTGAGGATTCCACTGACTCACAGCTTGAATCGCTGATCCACAGCTTTGGGGAACAAATCCCTACAACCGCTGATCCACAGCATTGGAGAACCAATCCCAAACAACTGAGGCTCACAGCTTGCTTAACCTGCTGAGTCTCACAGCTTGCTTATCCGCTGATACACAGCTTAACCCGACCTCCAAACAGAGTATTGGAAGTAACCAAAGGAAATGAAAGATAACAAACTGAAAACAAAACGAAAACAGAAACCAATATAGCTCCGAAGAGCACAATGACTCTAGATTTGATCCACGAGTCAATATATGAACAGATCTTCAATTTGGCTCTGGTTTCAAAATCTTTTCTCACGAACTGGGTCTACTAATCTGAAACTGGGCTCTCAATCTCTCTCACTTTCTCTTCTTCTTCTCTCAGATTTTCTCTCTATCTCTTCAAATGGCTATTGCTCTCACGCTTTCAGCTTTCCCCCCTTCTTTCACAGCCCTCCGCTCTTCTTCCTTCTCACGAAGAACACTCTATTATATAGAGTAGAAAATCATATTTTCTAAATTAATCTTATCCTCAGATCTATAATTCCATTTGTCCACGTGTCAAGAGCCATCTGAGAGGTTGCCACGTGGCCTGGGATACTGTGCCAGTCATTGGCCTTCGAAACCACATGACCACTTAAGTAACTCACGTGAGCTGCCCACTTTTCAACCTTGGTAGCTATTTTTCACCCTTAGAGAGCTATTTGTCTCCCTTACCAAGCTATTTTTCACCCTTAATCGTCTATTTGTCTGCATTACCAAGCTATTTTTCACCCTTAGTCTCCTTAGGCCGTCGCCGCTGCTTCTTCTTTCTGCTTGTGAATTTCTTTGTACTGGAGTCGACTCCAAAGCCCTCTTGAGTTGACTCTCCTTCTATTCTTTTCACGCCTTTACTGAGTTATTTATCAACCTTAACGCCTATTTTGTTGAGTTATGGTTTTGATGATTGTTGGCATTATGGTTTTGATGATAACTAAACTTAATGTGTGATTGAGTGATGATAACTAAACTTATGGTTGATTGCACATGTTCTTATTGACTGTGTACATTCATGTTTAAATATGATTGAGATGGCAAATGACAACGGTACATGGTCTTGATTCTTGCTTGATTGAATTGGTTTTACAAGAGACAAGAGGTTTCATAACTTCTTTAATGTGAACAAGCATGGTATTAACCCTGACTATCTTGCTTGCAAGATCAAACTCATGACAGTCACCTGGTGAACCAAATGTGTGGATAAGCACCCTGCTCCTCTACAATTCAAAACAGGTGGTATATGTCATGTATTGTCAAGAACCATTGGTAAGGCTCTTACCCTATTATACACTCCTTGTTATTGGGTGTTCATGAGGTTATTTTTACTTGGGATGATTGAGTTTTATCTCTTGATTCTTAGCCCAGAACTTGATCCTTACCTCAGAACATATGTGTTTCAAAGTGTTCATATGCACCTAGTTCTTGAGGTTTCAAGCCCCTGCAAAACTCGCCATTGTGCGCCCTCGCACACGGATTCGCGGGGATCGACCAGCCAGTCAGGTCGTGGGGGTCAAGGGGGCAGCGCCCCTTGCGGGTTTCAGGGGGCGGAGCCCCCGGAACAAAATTTGGATTATAGGGGCGATATTCCTTTAATTAGTCAACTTGCCTCCATGGGAAGTTGATTTGGTCTGATGTGCAAAGGCTCTCTACGCCTTAACATGTGGATTTGTTTGTTGATGGAACTATTGACTTAACCATGATCAATAAACTGAAAGACTCTCAAACGGTTTTCATACTCTACTCTCACTTCCTCTTAATTGTCTGTAAGAAGTTCATGCATTCATCATATAGATGTTTGAACTATAGTTCTAATCAATTATCTATGCCCTTGCAGGTCAAAACACTCAGTATAAATCCACAATGTCAAAGGAGTTTGAATCCACGGACTACAAATGGGTTTAAGAGGTTCGATGTTCGAAATCTGGAAAATTCCAGATTTTGGTCGACCGCCAGCCTAGGGGAAGTTGACCGATTTTTTCAGCACCCAAAATTGTAATTCCTGTAAAATTCCGGTCGACCGCCCCAAGCTACAGGTCGACCACTAGCCCCGATGCAGCCTTGTTTGACTTTGTGTTTCAAGCTCATGGAGAGGTCTTTCCTTCCATTTGTTTAATCCCAATGACCCCAATTACACCATGATTTGTGGATCTGGTCTGGGACTTGTCTATGGACCATTCAAGGGCTATAAAACATCTCATTGGAGCCATAAACCCTAACCATCCAAGAGATCCAAGGGGAGGCTGTCCAAGGAGGAAGAAGAGGATATTGTAGCTCCGTGAACAGTACCTCGTGCAGCAAGTTCTCCATCTATCTACAAGTCATTCAAGCTACTTCTCAAGCCAACAAATATCTATGAAGTGAAGAATCAAGCAACCAACAAGGAGAGATCAAGGGTGAGGCTATCAAGAAGAAAGCAAGGGTTTCAAGAAGAGATCAAAGGAAGGTTATCCAAGTGAAGAAGGAAGAGTACTGTAGCCATGAACAGTATTCCGTGCAGCAACTCTACATCCACTCCAAGGCCATTGAAGCTTAATCTGAAGCCATTTAAGTGAAGCAGGAAGCATCGTTCCAAGCTCTACATCATACACTAAGTGGAAGCCAAATCAGGAGTCTTCTAAACTGTGTTTCATTGTCCTTGTGATTTGGGCTTTATGTTTATGTTCTTTATAATCTGCAAACATTCGTGTGTGTCTGGATCGCTTTGGATCCGTGGTCGTGTGTGGTCGTGTGTTCCATTCGTGTGTGTGTAGATCTTCTTAGATCTACGTGTGTGTGTGTGGTTTTATCTAGGTCTTAGTGTTTGTGTGTAGAGAGTGCTGCATCTGTCGCAGCAAGTGTGTGTGTTGTTGATCTGGTTGTTGGATCATGTTGGAGACCTCATCTCCGTGTGTGTGTGTTGAGGTGCGTCCCCATGTGTGTGGGCATGCGTCGTCCTGCGTGTGTGTTTGGAGCGTCGTCTCCGTTTGGGGATTTATCCCTGAGTGAAGTCTCACCGAGTTTGGTGAGGGGTGGACGTAGGATTGCCGTCTTTACATCCGAACCACCTTAAAAATCGTTGTGCAGTGTGGTTTGAATTGAGTGGTTTGATCCATTTCTTCTACCTCCATTCTACGTGAGTATTAGTGTAAATTGTTGTTCCGAATTTATCCACGTATATCTTGCTTAATTCATATCATCATCTAATTAAGTTTGTTAAATCCAATTTGTGAACAAACAGTTTTGAACCTCTTGATTAGCATTGTATCACACTCTTTCAAAAGGCCAAAAGTTTTCCTAAAATTTGTAAACACCCAATTCACCCACCTCTTGGGTGTCATTGATCGCGAGACTTCATATTTGTCACTGCTACCCACCTATTTGTCACCACTATTTGCCACAAGCCGTCGCCCTTGAGCTATGGCTTTTCTTCTTTGCGGGCTGAAGCCAAGTCGACTCTAAAGGCAACCGAAGTCGACTCTTCTTCTTCTAACTTCTTCTTCTTTCATATATTTGTCTACTACATTTGAGCTATTTGTCACCGTTGCTCATCCATTTCTCAGCCTTAAGGGCTAGTTGTCACCCTTAACAGCTATTTATCACTTTTGTTCGTCTTGACAGCATTGTGACCCATTTCTTGAGCATTAAGAGCTTGACTTTGCATTGACCCTTGGCTTGACTGCATTGACTCTTCATGATATTACGTTGACTCTTCATAATATTGTGTTGATTGCATTGACTCTGGTACATGAGAACATTGTGCTTCTCCAAGTCGACTTGTGTTGTGCTTGAGGCTTCTCCAAGTCGGCTTGAGGTCCTTTTCTAAACTCAACAACCATCATTCATCTTGTTAACCTGTTCTAACACGATATCATCATTAAACACATAACAGGGACTCATAAATGAATCATAGTGTTTGACATCATCAAAATTCCAGGGACACAACAATCTATTTTTCACCCTTATTGAGCTATTTGTTAGCCTTATCACCTATTTGTCACCGCTGACCACCTATTTGTCACCACTATTCGGCACAAGCCGTCGCCCTTGACCTTTGCTTTTCTGCCTTGTAGGCTGAAGCCGAGTCGGCTCCAAAAGCAAACGAAGTCGACTCTTCTTCTTTAAACTTCTTCTTCTTTCATCTGTCAGCTTCATTTGAGCTATTTTTTACCGTTCTTCATCTATTTGTCGGCCTTAGAAACTATTTGTCACCTGTAAGCTTCTATTTGTCACCCTTGTGCTGGAACAGCTGCAAATCACTTCGGTTGACCGACTTGTGAGATGGCGTTGAAGCAGCTGGTTGAGTGTGGGCTTGGCTGTGTTGATTGCGTTGACTGCGTTGACTACGTTGACTTTGGGGCTTGGCTACTTGGCTACGTTGATTGTGTTGACTTCTTAATCTTTAAACAAGAATTCACACGCAGAACCGCATCAAATAGATGACATCATCAAAACTATAAAAACTCATAAATAACTCATAGTTTTGACATCATCAAAACATAGAGACACAACAATATGTACATGATAGTAGTCATGTGAAATAATGTAATTATTTAAAGTCAAGCTATCCACTTATTCAAGTATTTGTCACCCTTATTACTGTATTTGTCACCCTTAATGCTTTATTTGTCTCTAGTCTTGAGACTTCACTATTTGAACAAAAACACGCTATTTTTAGAATTATTTTTATGTTTTTTGTCATTTTCAGAATTACTTTATTTTTATTGTACTGTTACATTTATTAATTATCATTTTTATGAGTTTTTTTTTATCATTTTTGCAATTATTTTATTATTAGTATACTGTTATGATTATTAATTATCATTTTTTATCTTGTTCATAATTATTTTATTATCATGGTATTTATTGGTTATCATTTTTATGGTTTTTTGTCATTTTCATAATTATTTTATTATTATGATATTTATTAATTATCATTTTTATGATTTTTGTCATTTTTGTAATTATTTTATTATTATGGAATTTATTAATTGTCATTTTTATAATTTTTTATCATTTTCGTAATTATTTTATCATTATTATACTGTTACATTTATTAACTGTCACCTTTTATGGGCTATCACTAGTTTCGTAATCATTTTATTGTTATTGGATGCTAAAGGTGACAAATACATGCTAAGGGTGAAAAATAGGTGGTTTGGGTGACAAATACATGCTAAGGGTGATAAATAGGTGGCAGGGACGACAAATGCATGCTAAGGGTGACAAATAGGTAGGTAAGGGTGAAAAATAGATGGTTTGGCTAACAAATAGGTAGGTAAGGGTGACAAATAGATAGGTATGAATGAAAAATAGCTTGTATGGGTGAAAAACGGATGGTTAAGGGTGACAAAAAGATGTGTAGATGTGACAAATGGGCTATAAGGGTGACAAATAGATGGGTAAGGGTGAAAAACGGATAGTTAAGGGTGAAAAATTGATGGTTTGGGTAAAAAGGATAGTTCATGTGAAGAAAAAAGGATGGTTAAGGTGAGTTGAGTCGAATCCATGCCAAGATGGAGTCGACTCCAACTACACCAACTCCCTTTTTATTATTATTGTTATTTTTTTGACAACGGTGGGCTGAGTTGACTCCATACCAAGATGGAGTCGACTCCACCCACACTTGACCCCCCCCCCCTGTTTTTAGAACGTATGCTGACAAATGTTGAACAACGGTGAAAAATAGCTACCAAGGCTAACATATGTTCAGCAAGAGTGAAGAATAGCTCACAAGGGAGACAAAAGAAGAACAAGAAAGATAAATACCTGCTAAGGGTGAAAAATAGATCAATAGGGCTAACAAATGAAGGAAACATGCGAAGGTAGAAAAACAACGAGCAAAGGCGACGGCTCATAGGGGTGACAAATGAAGAGTAAGGGTGACAAATAGGTCACCAAAGTTGAAAAATAGCCAAGCTCACGTGAGTCACTTATGTGATCATGTGTTTTCGAATGCAAATGATTGGCACAACATCCCAAGCCATGTGGCAACTTCTCAGAAGGTCCCATAGAAGAACTGTAGAGAATATTCTTTTCTTGACATGTGTACCAATAGAAGAACTATTTTGAAGATAAGTTTATTTCAAAAAATCTTACTTTCTGCACTATAAATCTAAACCTTCTTCCTCTGAAGAAGGTCGCTGTAATAGAAGGATTGAGAGCCCAATGAGGAGCTTTCTGAGCAGTTCAATTCGAAGAGGAAATTGAGAGAGAATCAGAGAGAAGAAGAAGAAGAAAAGAGAAAGAGATTAAGAGTTCAGATTTGTAGATCTGAAGATTAGTTCGAGAGTTCATATGAGAGTGCTGTCGGAGCAATCCTGAAGATCTATTGAAGCTTTTGACTTGTGGATCAAATCCAGAGTCGTTTTGCTCCACTGGAGCTATATTGTTTTCTATTTTTTGTCATTTTCTATGGTTTTTTTATCATTTTCACAATTATGTTATTATTATATTATTACATTTATTAATTATTATGGGTTTTTTATCATTTTCACAATTATTTTACTATTATTGTACTGTTACATTTATTAATTATCATTTTTATCATTTTTATAATTATTTTATTATTATACTGTTACATTTATTAATTATTATTTCATGGTTTTTTTCTTCTCTTTTTGGTTCATCTTTTGTATGTTAGATCAGCATGGAGGTTTCACTTCAAGGCATGGGTGATAAATAGATGATAAGGGAGACAAATAGGTATCAGGGGTGACAAATGGAGGATAAGGGTGACAAATAGGTTATCAGGGGTAACAAATAGATGATAAGGGTGACAAATAGATATTAGGGGTGACAAATAGATGATAAAAGTGACAAATGGGTATCAGGGCTGCACATAGATGACAAGGGTGACAAATGGATATCAGGGGTGACAAATAGATGATAAGGGTGACAAATAGATGTTAGGGGTGACCAATAGATGACAAGGGTGACAAATGGGTATCAGGGGTGACAAATAGATGACAAGGGTGACAAATGGGCAATAAAGGTGACAAATGGGTATCAGGGGTGACAAATATCCATATCACGCTTCTAAATGTGCATATTAGAGGGGTGGGCAGATCTAAAGAGTGCACCAAGAAAAAAATATATAAACATTTACCTCCAACCGTCTTCTTCCACGCCAGCAAGGAACCGATCTCCGACGTCTGCAATGAACAGAGCGAAGAGGCCGTCGTCTGCAACGTGAAGAACATGGAGCTGGGAACGCCTATCTTCGGTAAGTATCACGCGCTTCGGATCGAGACAACTCAAGTCCGGTTCGGATCTGACCCGTCCGACTCGCCCGGGTCGGCCCGATCTGAAACGAGTCCATATAGTATTTTTTGACTCAGGTGATCCAAGCAGGATGATGACCCGTTTCTGCCTTGATCCGATACGGCACGGCCGAGTCGGCCCGTGTCCGACCGAGTAGGTGAACTATGGATGTATTAACTTATAAATTAGTATCATATCAAATTTCATACGGTAATCATGAGTTTTTGACCAACAAATTGCTGAACAAATGTATATTAAATTATCATTGGTGTAAGGTATTAGGAAGAATTTATTATATGATGTTGCAGTAGACCGTGGATGAAAAGGAATTGGCCTAAATGATGGGGGTTCTTTGGGGATTTAAATTTTTTAAATTCATCTCGAACCTTATGCATAGTAACAAAGTAGCATGAATAAAGGTCAGTATTCCAAGAGTTAACTATGGAGTACGCTCATGGTTATCAAACTAAATTATGGAATAAGATAAAATAGCACACCCCCGGTTAAGATATTCCCCTTATGCTATCCAGCTATCAAAAAGGGCCGAACAAGTCCCATGTTTGTTTTAGAATGGTTTTTAATATTTAAAAGGTTTTATTTGTTGGGCCTTATGTTCCTACAAATTTTCTATATCATTTTTTTTTGGGTGCTACAAGTTTCTACAACCTGAATAAGGACATCGAATATGACCATCATGGTCTACTGCTGCATTTGCATTCCCCAATGTAAAATGAATGAAACTCTTAACTCCATGCTTAAACTCAACAGACATTACCCGGTCAACTATTCTACGATACATTCATAAACGATCTGTCAACATTTTTCCTACACCCACTAAAGGTTAATACATAAATAACTTTGAAATCATTACTCCTGAAAATAAGCCCGACTCTTTCCTCACATCGTTCGCCATATACCATTTGCATAGGAAGGGTGTATTATTTAGATTATCATTTTTTAACCAATCCATAAAGGTTTGACAGCACCATCACTTACTATATGTGTTGTACGATTTGCTGAAAAATTTCGACAGCATCTCCGCACACTTCTCTGATATACCAAAAAAATATTGATTCAAAAATTTTCTTAAACACTTACTAGTAACTGGTTAAGAGAATACTCAAAATTAATAAAGGTATACCTGAGAAGAGTAAGAAGATGCAACCAAAATGTTCAACAATCCATACAAACACATATACTAAATGACCACCTAAATGCGATCAAACATTCATAGACTGTCCAAACGGGACAATTCAAGATTTTCAGGTAGATATATATGTTCTCATCAAAAAAATGAGAACAGACACATCAATCCCAAAATCTTGAATGAGAAAGTTCAATAACACGGACTTAACACACTCTCCTAAGGTGCGTGTAATGTTAGGTTGCACCCACGCACCTCAGCTCACAGGGAACAACCCATGTAATTAAATAACATAAAATTAAAAATATTAAATTAAACTATTCATTTTATTTTAATAGTTGATTGTAATAGATAAAATTAAAAAACACAAATATCATAAAGGGAACCTAAAAATGCTTATATCTCAAGCTGAGAAGAATTCCTAGACAACCAGAGCCTCCCCTTCCCTCCTCTCCCCTCCCCTTCACCCACTAGACACCCTCTCCCCTCCCCCACCGAACCCCCTCTCCTCCCTCACCAGCCATGCAACCAACATATTAAAAAAAATGGACTGCTCCCCTCCCCTCTCCTCTACAGACCCAGACCCCCCTCTCCCTTCTTTGTCTCTTGTCCCCTCCCATCCGCTCTTGTCCCCCACCCACCCTCCCTCCCCTCCCCTCCCCTCCCCTCCCATCCTCCACCAACCCCCCCACATTCCCATCCCATCCCCTCCCTCTCCCAACCCCCCCTCCCCTCCTCTCATGTCCTCTCCCATCCCCCACCCTCCCCTATGTGCCCCCCCTCTCCCCTCCCCTCCCCACCCTCCCGTCCCCTCCCCAATCTACCCCCCTCCCTCTCCCGAACCCCCCGCCCTCCCCACTGTACCCCCCTCCCCTCCCCATAGGATCAACCCCCCTCCCTTTCTTGAACACACACCTACATTATAATTAACAGTAAATTTAAATAATAAATTTAAACGTACACCTACATAATAATAAAAAATAATAATACATTTAAACTCTTTTAAGCAAATTAAAATCAAATAATATATTTTACTGGCCATTTATTGGCAAAAATTTGTCAAGAAGATAGAACGAAGTCCGTTGCCATCCCCGACGTTAATAGTCCTACGTGAAAATTTTATCACTGTGAGAGACAGATTGAGAGTGGGTAAATGAATGGGGGGCTTTTCCCTCTGTGTGTGTGTGCGCGACAGTGAGAGAGAGTAAGAGAGGGAGAGAGAGTGAGGGAGAGAGAGACAGAGGGGCTCGGCCCCTCCATCTCTGTGAGTGCGTGTGTTAGAGAAAGAGTTAGAGAGTGGAGACAGAGTAAGGGAGAGGAGTGGAGACAGAGTAAGGGAGAGGGAGATAGAGGGGATCACCCCCCCCCTCTGTGAGTGTGTACACTACAAGAAAAAGTGGCTATAGCGACCGAATTAGAGACCGATTAAATCGGTCGCTAGTCGGTCCCAAATAGAGACCAATTCGGCGACCGAAATAATCGGTCGCATATCTGAGACCGTTTTGGCGACCGAATTTATTTCGGTCGCCGAATTGGTCGCTATATTTAGCTCGAATTTATTCCGGTCTCTTTTTTTTCAAAATCGACCGAATTGGAGACCGATGTTGCGACCGAATATATTTCGGTCTCTAATCGGTCGCTGATATGACTGCATTTACAGCGCGACCATCTCCCCCCTGCATTGATAACCTTCCTCCACCGGAGCTCTCCCCTCCCCCTCCGGCCCCCTCGCCCTCCCCCCCCCCCCCTCTGCCTTGCGGCCACGGGCGTGGCGAGCGGCGTGGTGGTGGACGGACGCCGGAGCTCGCTGTCTCGGCCAGCCCCGCACCATCCTCGCCGTCGACCTCGTCGGTCCCCGTCGTCCTCGTCGTCACCCTCCTCGGTCTGGTAAGTCCTCTCCCTCTCGATCTCCCCCCCTCTCCTCTCCCTCCAGCCCCGCGCCTCTCTCCCCCCCCCTCTCCCTCCCCGCCGGCCATCGACCATGCCCTATTTCTCATTTTTTTTCTTCTTGGAGGGGTTCCAGTGAGGGGGGTTTCGGTGGGAGGGGGTGGCGGGGGAGGTTGGTCTGGGAGGGGGGGTGGAGCTCGGGTGAGGGGGAGGGGGCTCCGCAGGGGAGGGGGAGGGGGCTGCGCAGGGGAGGGGGAGGGGCTCCGGTGGAGGGGAGGGGGCTCCGCAGGGGTGAGGGGGAGGGGGCTCCGGTGGACGGGAGGGGGCTGCGCAGGGGGAGGGGCTCCGGTGGGGTGAGGGGGAGGGGGCTCCGGTGGAGGGGAGGGGGCTGCGCAGGGGGAGGGGCTCCGGTGGGGTGAGGGGGAGGGGGCTCCGGTGGAGGGGAGGGGGCTGCGCAGGGGGAGGGGCTCCGGTGGAGGGGGGGCTGCGCAGGGGGATGGGCTCCGGTGGAGGGGAGGGGGCTCCGCAGGGGTGAGGGGGAGGGGGCTCCGGTGGAGGGGAGGGGGTTGCGCAGGGGGAGGGGCTCCGGTGGAGGGGGGGCTGCGCAGGGGGAGGGGCTCCGGTGGAGGGGGAGGGGCTCCGGTGGAGGGGCTCCGGTGGAGGGGAGGGGGCTCCGCAGGGGTGAGGGGGAGGGGGCTCCGGTGGACGGGAGGGGGCTGCGCAGGGGGAGGGGCTCCGGTGGGGTGAGGGGGAGGGGGCTCCGGTGGGGTGAGGGGGAGGGGGGCTGCGCAGGGGGAGGGGCTCCGGTGGAGGGGGGGCTGCGCAGGGGGATGGGCTCCGGTGGAGGGGAGGGGGCTCCGCAGGGGTGAGGGGGAGGGGGCTCCGGTGGAGGGGAGGGGGTTGCGGGGTAGAGTGGTGAAGGGCGGAACCTGTGACGATGGCTGTAAGGTTGCCGGCGTCGAGGCCTTCCGTGACCTGCTCCGCCGTAGAAGAAGAGCCAAAACCCGACGGCCCGTTTCCCCGGAACCAGCTAAACAGTCCCATCTCCACCTCCGGCCACTTCTTCAGTTCTTCCCTTCCCTCCGGTCTCCTTCCCTTCTATCTTTGATCTCCATGGCATAATGCCCAATTTATTTCTTTTGCTGCTGTGTGATCACTTATCCTTCTGTCAAATAATCTTTTCCACAACTGTATACGAAGTGTATTTATGCTTGTTAGCATGATGGAAAGCATATTCATGTTTTAGGTCAGGATAAGCTGAATACCAAGCATAATTTTCAAGCGGTTACAGGGACAGAAACCTAAAAGAAATTATAACCATTTGATAACTTGGCCCTATGCTCTAGTATCAGAGATTCAGGTATAGGATTATTGGTATATTACTTTAGTAGATTAAGGAAGAGAGTAGATCTGCTATATCTGATAGGTAACATCTAACATCCATATCCATGTGTGCGCTCAGCATAACATACTCTTTGCCTTACAATTGACCCATCCTCTCTCTCAAGTAAAGCCCCTTATTTGCATCTCTTTTCTCAATTCATTCTCATAAATCTTCTATGACTATAAGTTGTCAAATATTATTACAATTCCAGTCACCTTGACATCAAGAAGTTTCTAGCTGGCCACAGGCTGTCAGGTACCTATGAGGATTAGTTACAATGTTTTTCTAAAAGTTTTTCTTCCTCCATCTGTTTGTTTAAAGACCTATCATACTATCTTATCCATCCTCAGTAATAAAATGGGGTTTAAGATTGCACCATATTTACTAATGTTCAAAAAGTAACATTGTATGTTTTGATGAGTGAAAAAGTGTCATTTAATGGTTATAAATGTTTCTGTCCTGCATCAGATTTGGTATCAGAGCATAAGGGAATCAACTTATTTTTATAAGTTGAGGTCCTACATTTTGTAATCAGTATGCTTCCTCTTCCGATTATTTTTACTGCATATTTACCTAATGGACAACGAGCAGAAATTGATGTACATGAGTCGGAAGATAAGAATTGGATTTCACCTGACATTGTTAAGTCACTTGCTAAGACCGGAGAAATTGTTATTGAGGGTGACCGTGTATTTGTGGAGTTCTCTAAGAAGTTCAAAACAGTCACGTATGATGATGGAGCTTGGTGTGACATTGGGTCAATGGCTGCCCCATTCATTATTTTAGGAAGAAAGTGGTTAGAAGAAAGAAGTGCGGTTATTGATTCAGAAAGAAAAACATGCACTTTGAGTTTAGTGTTATTTTCTTGTATTTTCGTAATTAAATTAAGGTTTATTTTTAGTTTAGTGTTATTTAGTCGGTTATGTGTTTTGTTAATTTTAATAGTTAGGGTATTGTTGGATGAAAAGTAAAGTGTGTTTTATTATTGTCTTATTCAGTAATGATACCATCAATTTCTTTACTTGATTTCTGCATAGCTAGTGACAGTGTTGTCTTTAAGCTAAAAAGTATCATGCTATATTTTATTTCTGCTAAATAGCTAGTGAAAGTGTTGTCTTTATGTTGGATGTTAAAATAAAATTCCTGTTTTCATTGTGTACATGTATTGCCAATTTCACATGTTACTGCTATGTTTTTAGATTGTGTTATTATCTTGTCAATATTTAATTAGTTGGGTGTTGTATGTGAGCTGAGATGCGTGGGTGCAACCTAACATTGCACGCATCTTAGGAGAGCGTGTTAAGCCCGTGCCAATCAACCTACCCGTTCAAGACTTTGGGATTGATATGCACGTTCTCATTTTGAATGATGAGAATGTGTATATCTAACTCAAAGTCTTGAATTGTCCCGTTTGGACAGTCTGTGAATGTTTGATCGCACTTAGGTGGTTAATTACTATATGTGTTTGTGTTGTTTGTTAAAAATTTTGGCTGCGTCTTCTCACTCCTCTCTGATATACCTTTATTGATTTTGATTATTTTCTTAACCACTTATTAGTAAGTGTTTAAGAAAATTTCTTAATCAATAAATATTTTGTGGTATATCGGAGAGGTGTGGGGAGATGCTGCCGAAATTTTTAGCAAACAACACAACACATATAGTAATTAATCGTGCGATCAAACCTTCACAGATGGGTTAAAAAGTGAAGATCTAAATGATATTTCCGTCCTATTTAAAATGGCAGACATGGACGATGTGAGGTAAGGGTTGTACTTTTTATTTTGTTAAACATGTTAAAGTTTTGTGTGTTTACATTTCATTCGCATAGGGAAAATGTCTGAAGATCGTTCATGGATGTACCGTAGAGTAGTTGATCAGGTGGTGTCTATAGAATTTAAAAATGGAGTTGAGAGATTCATTCAGTTTGCTTTGAGAAATTCTATTGAAGCTGTAGATTGTGAGGGTCGTATCCGATGTCCTTGTGTAGTCTGTAAGAATTTGAAGTGGCTGACAACATGGGATGTACAACGTCATTTATACAGAAAGGGGTTTGTTAAAGATTATACAAACTGGATATGTCATGGTGAAACATTGTGGTCGACCTACGAGCCTGCCAATGTTGGAAGTGGAAGTTCATATGTTGATATGGTCATAGATGCTGCTGGTCCAGGATTCAATGTTCACGAGGAGCATGTACATAATGAAGAACCGCCAAACAAGACAGCTGAAAGATTTTATCAGCTACTCAAAGATGCTGATGAGCCATTGTGGACTGGATGTCAAAATCACTCTCGACTGTCTGCGGTGTCACAATTATTGAACTTGAAATCTGAATTTCACATCAGTGAGATTTGTTTTGATCGTTTGTTACTGATTATCAAAAGTATGTTGCCACAAGATGAGAAATTACCTGAAAATTTTTATCGTGCAAAGAAGATGGTCACTGACTTAGGGCTTGGATATGAGAAAATAGATGCATGTCCTAATCATTGCATGCTATATTATAATGAGGCTAAAAGTAAGGTATCATGTTCCATATGTGGTCATGATAGATTCAAGCCTAAGAAAGGGGACAATTCAAAGCAAAAAGATATACCATATATGTCATTGCGGTATTTTCCTATTGCACCGAGATTGCAGAGAATGTATATGGCACCAAAGATAGCTCAACATATGAGATGGCATGCGGAAAGAGTACGTCGACAACATAATGTAATCAGTCATCCTGCAGATGCCGAAGCTTGGAGTCACTTTAACCGTGCTCACCCTACTTTCTCAAAAGAGTCGCGTAATGTAAGGCTGGGTTTATGTACTGATGGATTCAATCCATTTGGAGGTTCAGTGACTTCCTACTCTTGCTGGCCAGTTTTCGTGACACCATATAATATTCCGCCAAATATGTGCATGAAACGAGAGCATTTATTTCTATCATTATTGATCCCTGGTCCAAAAAGTCCTGGGAAAAAATTAGACATATATCTCAGGCCGTTGATTGATGAGTTGAAGTTGTTATGGACTGATGGGGTTACTACCTATGATGCATGCAGAAAACAAAATTTCACTATGAAGGCTGCATTGATGTGGACAATAAGCGACTTTCCTGCATATGGAATGTTATCTAGCTGGAGCACTCATGGAAAACTAGCATGTCCTTACTGTATGGACAGTTCCAAATCATTTGTACTTAAGCATGGTGGCAAGTCATGCTGGTTTGATTGTCATCGACGATTTCTACCAAGGGACCATCCGTTTAGAAGGCAAAAAGATGCATTCTTAAAGAACAGAATTGAATTGGAAGAAGCTGATTTTGAACGGTTGTCTGGTCCACATTTAGCAGCACGTGTACAGAACTTACCAGATATAGCACAATTGTCGAGCAGCACAAGACAACTCCCTGGATTTGGGAAGGATCACAATTGGGTCAAAAAAAGTATCTTCTGGGAATTGCCTTATTGGTCAACTCTTCTTATACGACATAACATCGACGTCATGCATGTTGAGAAGAATGTCTTTGATAATGTGTTCAACACTGTTATGGACATAACAGGCAAAACAAAGGATAATGTGAATGCCCGTTTAGACTTGAAAATACATTGTAAACGTCCAGAACTGTACCTTATTGATAGAAATGGTAAAACAGTTAAACCGAAAGCAAGTTACGCCCTTGGAGCTGCACAGATTAAAGAAGTATGCTCTTGGCTAAAACAGTTGAGATTTCCAGATGGTTATGTGTCTAACATTGCTCGTTGCGTGAATACAAATGAGGGGAAAATCTCTCAGAATGGTTCTTCCAGTGCCGCCCCGACCATGACTCCAGATATGTTTAGGCAGATCGTCAACGAGACCGTCTCTCAGAATATCTCTCAGAATATCTCAACCATCGTCGCTCAGACCGTCTCCCAGATGCTCACATCCTTGGGAATTGATAGTAGTAGAGCACCTCCTGCACCTCCTGCACAGCAGCCTCCGGTAAGTATTTTATTTGATTGATTTTCTATTTGTTAACTCTAAATATCATCTTACAAAATATAAGAATTTAGATTGAGGAGGGGAAAATATCATTTTCTTAACTCTAAATATCATCTTACACCTATCCTCTGGATATTAGAATCAACAGGCAGACTGTTCTGCAGGATTTTCCATAGGTGTATAGAGATTTTGGTTAGAACTGAATGGAGGCAGCGAATGGAGGCATTGTGCCTCTTGTTATGCCATTCATAGAAGAAAACATTAACAAACCTGAATGGAGGCAGCGAGAAGCAGCAACTTATGCATTTGGTTCTAAAATCTGAAATACCGGTCGGATGGCCGTGCCGGTCATTCCAATACGACCGGGGAGATGAAAGTGACTTGTCAGAACTGACGGAATCCAAATCGGATGCCCGGTTTGAGCTCGGCGCTCAAACTTCATTTTTAAAATACACTTATTTCAAATGAACTGTTAGGACGGGTCCGGGGGTCTAAAATTCGAAATACCGGTCGGATGGCCGTGCCGATCATTCCAATACGACCGGGGAGATGAAAGTGACTTGTCAGAACTGACGGAATCCAAATCGGATGCCCGGTTTGAGCTCGGCGCTCAAACTTCATTTTTAAAATACACTTAGTTCAAATGAACTGTTAGGACGGGTCCGGGGGTCTAAAATTCGAAATACCGGTCGGATGGCCGTGCCGATCATTCCAATACGACCGGGGAGATGAAAGTGACTTGTCAGAACTGACGGAATCCAAATCGGATGCCCGGTTTGAGCTCGGCGCTCAAACTTCATTTTTAAAATACACTTAGTTCAAATGAACTGTTAGGACGGGGCATTTGGTTCTAAAATCTGAAATACCGGTCGGATGGCCGTGCCGATCATTCCAATACGACCGGGGAGATGAAAGTGACTTGTCAGAACTGACGGAATCCAAATCGGATGCCCGGTTTGAGCTCGGCGCTCAAACTTCATTTTTAAAATACACTTAGTTCAAATGAACTGTTAGGACGGGTCCGGGGGTCTAAAATTCGAAATACCGGTCGGATGGCCGTGCCGATCATTCCAATACGACCGGGGAGATGAAAGTGACTTGTCAGAACTGACGGAATCCAAATCGGATGCCCGGTTTGAGCTCGGCGCTCAAACTTCATTTTTAAAATACACTTAGTTCAAATGAACTGTTAGGACGGGGCATTTGGTTCTAAAATCTGAAATACCGGTCGGATGGCCGTGCCGATCATTCCAATACGACCGGGGAGATGAAAGTGACTTGTCAGAACTGACGGAATCCAAATCGGATGCCCGGTTTGAGCTCGGCGCTCAAACTTCATTTTTAAAATACACTTATTTCAAATGAACTGTTAGGACGGGTCCGGGGGTCTAAAATCTGAAATACCGGTCGGATGGCCGTGCCGACATTCCAATACGACCGGGGAGATGAAAGTGACTTGTCAGAACTGACGGAATCCAAATCGGATGCCCGGTTTGAGCTCGGCGCTCAAACTTCATTTTTAAAATACACTTAGTTCAAATGAACTGTTAGGACGGGTCCGGGGGTCTAAAATCTGAAATACCGGTCGGATGGCCGTGCCGGTCATTCCAATACGACCGGGGAGATGAAAGTGACTTGTCAGAACTGACGGAATCCAAATCGGATGCCCGGTTTGAGCTCGGCGCTCAAACTTCATTTTTAAAATACACTTAGTTCAAATGAACTGTTAGGACGGGGCATTTGGTTCTAAAATCTGAAATACCGGTCGGATGGCCGTGCCGATCATTCCAATACGACCGGGGAGATGAAAGTGACTTGTCAGAACTGACGGAATCCAAATCGGATGCCCGGTTTGAGCTCGGCGCTCAAACTTCATTTTTAAAATACACTTAGTTCAAATGAACTGTTAGGACGGGTCCGGGGGTCTAAAATTCGAAATACCGGTCGGATGGCCGTGCCGATCATTCCAATACGACCGGGGAGATGAAAGTGACTTGTCAGAACTGACGGAATCCAAATCGGATGCCCGGTTTGAGCTCGGCGCTCAAACTTCATTTTTAAAATACACTTAGTTCAAATGAACTGTTAGGACGGGGCATTTGGTTCTAAAATCTGAAATACCGGTCGGATGGCCGTGCCGATCATTCCAATACGACCGGGGAGATGAAAGTGACTTGTCAGAACTGACGGAATCCAAATCGGATGCCCGGTTTGAGCTCGGCGCTCAAACTTCATTTTTAAAATACACTTATTTCAAATGAACTGTTAGGACGGGGCATTTGGTTCTAAAATCTGAAATACCGGTCGGATGGCCGTGCCGATCATTCCAATACGACCGGGGAGATGAAAGTGACTTGTCAGAACTGACGGAATCCAAATCGGATGCCCGGTTTGAGCTCGGCGCTCAAACTTCATTTTTAAAATACACTTAGTTCAAATGAACTGTTAGGACGGGGCATTTGGTTCTAAAATCTGAAATACCGGTCGGATGGCCGTGCCGATCATTCCAATACGACCGGGGAGATGAAAGTGACTTGTCAGAACTGACGGAATCCAAATCGGATGCCCGGTTTGAGCTCGGCGCTCAAACTTCATTTTTAAAATACACTTAGTTCAAATGAACTGTTAGGACGGGTCCGGGGGTCCTAAAATCTGAAATACCGGTCGGATGGCCGTGCCGATCATTCCAATACGACCGGGGAGATGAAAGTGACTTGTCAGAACTGACGGAATCCAAATCGGATGCCCGGTTTGAGCTCGGCGCTCAAACTTCATTTTTAAAATACACTTATTTCAAATGAACTGTTAGGACGGGGCATTTGGTTCTAAAATCTGAAATACCGGTCGGATGGCCGTGCCGATCATTCCAATACGACCGGGGAGATGAAAGTGACTTGTCAGAACTGACGGAATCCAAATCGGATGCCCGGTTTGAGCTCGGCGCTCAAACTTCATTTTTAAAATACACTTATTTCAAATGAACTGTTAGGACGGGGCATTTGGTTCTAAAATCTGAAATACCGGTCGGATGGCCGTGCCGATCATTCCAATACGACCGGGGAGATGAAAGTGACTTGTCAGAACTGACGGAATCCAAATCGGATGCCCGGTTTGAGCTCGGCGCTCAAACTTCATTTTTAAAATACACTTAGTTCAAATGAACTGTTAGGACGGGGCATTTGGTTCTAAAATCTGAAATACCGGTCGGATGGCCGTGCCGATCATTCCAATACGACCGGGGAGATGAAAGTGACTTGTCAGAACTGACGGAATCCAAATCGGATGCCCGGTTTGAGCTCGGCGCTCAAACTTCATTTTTAAAATACACTTAGTTCAAATGAACTGTTAGGACGGGTCCGGGGGTCCTAAAATCTGAAATACCGGTCGGATGGCCGTGCCGATCATTCCAATACGACCGGGGAGATGAAAGTGACTTGTCAGAACTGACGGAATCCAAATCGGATGCCCGGTTTGAGCTCGGCGCTCAAACTTCATTTTTAAAATACACTTATTTCAAATGAACTGTTTGGACGGGTCCGGGGGTCTAAAATCTGAAATACCGGTCGGATGGCCGTGCCGGTCATTCCAATACGACCGGGGAGATGAAAGTGACTTGTCAGAACTGACGGAATCCAAATCGGATGCCCGGTTTGAGCTCGGCGCTCAAACTTCATTTTTAAAATACACTTAGTTCAAATGAACTGTTAGGACGGGGCATTTGGTTCTAAAATCTGAAATACCGGTCGGATGGCCGTGCCGATCATTCCAATACGACCGGGGAGATGAAAGTGACTTGTCAGAACTGACGGAATCCAAATCGGATGTCCGGTTTGAGCTCGGCGCTCAAACTTCATTTTTAAAATACACTTAGTTCAAATGAACTGTTAGGACGGGTCCGGGGGTCTAAAATTCGAAATACCGGTCGGATGGCCGTGCCGATCATTCCAATACGACCGGGGAGATGAAAGTGACTTGTCAGAACTGACGGAATCCAAATCGGATGCCCGGTTTGAGCTCGGCGCTCAAACTTCATTTTTAAAATACACTTAGTTCAAATGAACTGTTAGGACGGGGCATTTGGTTCTAAAATCTGAAATACCGGTCGGATGGCCGTGCCGATCATTCCAATACGACCGGGGAGATGAAAGTGACTTGTCAGAACTGACGGAATCCAAATCGGATGCCCGGTTTGAGCTCGGCGCTCAAACTTCATTTTTAAAATACAAGATGAAATTTGAACTTATATTGTGTGTGTGTATTTATATATATGAAAATGAGCTGGCTTAAACTATTGGCATACTCTTGTTAATGCTTGATTTCTTTATTAAGTCTTGTTAATGCTTGATTTCTTTATTAAGGATTTGATTATAATTTTTTTAAATGATATACAGGATCATCCGTCGCGAGATGTTGGACGAGACGACGACCAGGATGAGACATATGTGGAGGATTTGTGATTTTATTTTAGTTGTGTATGTTGTCATTTTATTATTATGGATGTATGATCAATTTGTGATTTTATTTTAATTGTGTGTAATTTGAGGTTCGTGGAGATTGTGATCCGTGTAGTTGATTTATTATTGTTTTATGAAATTGTTATTTATCAGGTGTTTGTATGTGATGAATTTGAGATTTGTCGATATTGTTGTCTGTGTAGTTGATTTTATATTTATGTTATGAATTTGTTATTTATCAGGTAATTTATTTATCAGTTTAAATAAATTTTTAAAAAAAAAATAATGCAAAATTAGCGACCGCATGGAGACTGAATTGCGACCGAATAGCGACTATACGTTATATTTCTTTTATTAAATAATTATACTTGGCGACCGACTTGCGACCGACTAGCCACCGAATAAATCCGATAGGTTAATTTTATTTTTAAAAATATAACATAATTCGAGACCGAATAGCGACCGAATTGAGACCGACTTAATCCGATAGGTTAATTTTATTTTTTAAAATACAACAAATGTAGCGACCGAATAGAGACTGAATGGCGACCGCTTTATTAGCGACCGATCAGGCGACCGATTATAATCGGTCTCTAGTAACGACTGATACTGCGACCGAATTATGTCGGTCGCTATATAGCGACTATTATATAGCGACCGACATATTCGGTCGCTATATAGTGTCTGTTCGGTCGCAATGCGGATTTGCGACCGATCTACGACTGAATAGCGACCGAATATGTCGGTCGCTATCCGCGATTTTTCTTGTAGTGGTAGAAAGGGAGAGGGAGACAGGGGCTCGGCCCCTCCATCTCTGTCAGCCGGGGTTGGGGCTGCCAGCATGGGAGAGGTGGCTATCAAGATTGGGAGGTCAGGAGGAGGTTGGTCTGCAAGCAGGGGAGCCATCGGAGTGGGGGAAGAAAGGGGCTAATGAGGTGAGGGTGAAGGGAGGATGGGGTGGACTCGGACCGGGTCTGCATGTAACTCAGACATACTGTATCGGATGAAGACGATCTCAGTCCGACACGGGCCATCGAGTCAGCGAACTATGGTTCTAAGTTTTTTTTTTCAAGTTGATGCGTATCTACGAGTAGTCTGGAAGTGATGACAGAATACTCGTTAACATAGTCAAAAAACAAAGGTTTACTAGGGACGTAATTGTGACAGTGCACTTACACAACAAAACACATAAGTCAATGCAAAAGTACGAGCGACAATTCCACCATTTTGCATGTTAAGGGGGTTGTATATGCGAATAACGTACCCAAGATTGACCACCCATTGAGACACTGCAAGTTCCTTTCGGCTTTGTGATTCCATGTTGCCCGATCGAAGTGGGCTTCTGCGTCAATCTAACAGGGCTACTGGCCTGGTGCCTGCTACCTAGGTAGCGTATTTTGGTCAAAGGCTTGACGGTAGTCCCTAAACAATTTCAAATCCAGGTATTTGAAAAGGAAAAAGACGATGACCTCTGAGTTTAACACGTAATCACACCAAATTATTTCAACAGCGAAGATCCCCATCCACGGATACGGCCAATGGTTATCTTCCAATGGGGTAGGCGCTTCTCTCCTCCCATCAATAACCCCTATGGAAGCAAACACGGAGCTGGCCGGGGGGGGGGGGGGGGGGGTAATAAGTGTAATGGAAATTTCCGGAGAAAGGCGCCACCAGCCAGCCCCCCGTGCCTTTACACCCAGTTTAACTGGCCGACACGATCTTACAACAGCTCCGTTGAGCCCTTCCGGCAACACCTCAACCCCATTGCGGGCACGACGTGCGGCAAACTGGCGACCACCAGCCCCGATGGCACGGCTGCGTCATGACAGTGACAGGGTGACGATGATGACGACGACGCACCGGCGACGACGACGGCGACGGCGTCGATAGCGACAACCTTGTGCTAGCTACAGTGCTACCCAAGCCAAGCCAAGCCAAGCACCCCCCCCCCCACCCACACACCTTAACACAAAGAACAATTAAGATGATGCCAAATCCTTTAAAACACCACCTAAATCCACCTTTACAAATCCGCCCATTTGGATAGTGGAACGGGGCCATCCCCCTTCTGCTCTACGTACGTAAGCATCTAGCAACATGCGTGCAAGGATGCATCACCCGTGAGGAGCACTGCCCATTATTAAAAATTTAAAAGCACAAAGGAGGACCGCCGGGGGCGGGGGGGGCCGTGTCAATAAGAGTATGCTGCCCAAGCAAGATCCCTGCGAGAGAGAAAGCAAAGCTTTCTAGGATGCAAAAGGGCGTGGGGGTGTGTGTGTGCGTGCGTGCATATCCTCGGGGCAGCAAGGGAAGCCACGGCAGGGCGGTGGATTAATTAATAAACCAGTCGTCCTGCGAAAGGTGGCAAGGCTTAGCATAAGCAGTGGCATATAATTAGGTGGGAGGGCCTACCGCCACCGGGGATCGGACCTGGACATGATGATGCTAATCACCTCTCTCAAGGGTCGCCGCATGACGGCGTCTCGGCCACAAACCGCCGGATCGTTAATATTAATTCGTGGGTTTCTGCACTGGTCGTCACGGGGTGTGGGGGAAAAAGAGATGGACGTGGGATTTGCACGGGGATTTGGGGATGCGTCATCAGCTGGCAGTGTTAGGTCATGGGGGGGGGTCTGTTGTTGGTCCAACTTATGGTTATATATGTGTAAAGAAATGTTTGAGAAGAGAGTGACGATGCTTATAATGGAAAGCATGAAATTAAGAGTGGAGCTGATTTGCTGCTAATACCATCAACTTTCATTAAGGAGTTGATGCTGCTGAGCAAAGCAAAGGGAGGGAGGCCACAAGAAGAGGAGGAGGAGGGGGGGGGAGGAGGAGGCTTTTGGGAGAGCTTATCCTCTCATCGCCAATGGCCATTTGAACCCCTGTTTCTACGACACCCATGAAAGGCGAAAGAAAAAGGGGGAGGAAACCCTGAAAAGGAAAGGTGGTGAACTTGAGGGGTGAGTGGGGGGAAGTGGAGACAAAAAAACGCACCCCCACCCTTTCCACACCCCACCCCCCACCCTAAACTTTCATCTTCCTCCTGGTGTGGTACAAGTGATGGTACCACGAAAGCTGTTGGCCTTGCCCTCATCCATAGCCAAGCGGAAAAACCATTATAATATCTAAAAGAAACCTCACTTCTCCTGGGTTGCTACCTCATTCATGGCGTCCAGCCTTCCAACCGCTTGCATTATCCACAAGTGCCCTTTGCACCACCCCCCTTCCTACCACACACACACACACACACACAGAGAGAGAGAGAGAGAGAGAGAGAGAGAGATTCCCACGTTGCATTGTGAGGGATCACGAGGACCGGGGAAGGGGTCGGGCTGTAGAGACAGGAGAAGGGTGGCCGCCAATGGGGTGGGCGGGTGGTGCAGTGTGCACCCACCCGCGGCTACCGCAGCCCGACCGGGATGCCCACACGGTTCGCCCCCACACTTTGGGCAACTTGATGAAGGGGGAGGGCCCTTCGATGGTGCGCGGGCGGGCGCCCTCCCGTTCCCTTGCCCCCCGGCGCTTTAGGACGCAAGAGGGGCACGATGGCCGTCAAATCGGGTCCCCTCCGTACACCACCGGGTGGTGAGGAAGGGAGAGCGCGGGGGTGCCCCTTTCCCACCACCTCCCTGCAACCCTAATCATTATCCAGCCGTGCCGTAGTAGGCGCGGTGTTGTACTTGTATACTTTGCGGAGTACGTACGTCGTCTTCTTCTTCTTTCACCTGGAAGCACTGCCATCACTCACCAACGTGTTCCCCTCCAAATCTCCCGACAGTCGACCTCTTAGCAGTGCATGGGGTCTCTGCACCCCGAGAATCCAAGGGTCCTAGCTATGTCCCCCCCCCCCCCTACTAGGGTTCTCTCTTCGTGGCGCGGGTCAGTTAATTTCCTCTCTGTTGCAGGGTTATATACTCTGCAGAATGGGTTCTCTGCACATTTTGATGGGAAGGAACGCTGAGGTGATAGCGGGAGTTTAGTGGTGTTGGTGTGATGAGCAGAGAAAACGCAGCATGGTTATGCTGGTGTAATGTCCAGAGAACATGCGAGGTGCAATGTTGTTGTTCATCAGGTGAACAAGTTGCAGTAACCAAAGGACAGTCCGACTATATACTTCATAATCTTTTGACTCTGCGGGGGTTTAAAGAGAGTCAACAGGGAAGATATGTAAAGGAGTTTAGCTTGCATTTGACAATGCATGGTCTTAAACAAAAACGAGATAATTTAAGTATAAAATGTGAAGAAAAGCCGAGTAGTTTGGATAATTAATAATTTTGCATGTCAGTGAAATTTAAATTAATCAACTTAGACACAACAAAATAATTAGCCAAATGCACTCTTGATGGGAAAATTCTCCACCTTTTTTATCCACTAAAGAGAGGAGTTGAGATTGTCGATCGGCTTTTTTTTGTCGATACCCAATAGTGGGTTGGTTAGTGTTTGATAAAAAGTATGCATGCCAATTGTTGTGTTGATCATATGATCTATTTTCCATTTCAGTGGGTCCTTCTCTTTCAACGTTTTGACTTTTAACCTCTAAAGGTACATGCATGGCGTCCATATTCTCCAGGTATAAATATTCTGTGTTTCTTATTATACGATTGGGGTCGTTTCATATATATATATATATATATATATATATATATATATATATATATATATTATGAAGTACATAATATATGGTAGATATTATTCTCTAAAATGTTTTGATGTAAGTTCCATGCAAAACATATTGGCATACCATGGTACTATATGTCAGCCTTTACAACTGAACTGCGTAGAAAATGAAATTCTGTTGACTCTCTTGTAAAAGAGAAGGTCCACAACGGATGATCTCTGGCATGTTCGGTAAAACTTTCGCTTGAGAAGTGTTACAGTAGTTCCATATTTGAATAAGACTAAAATAAGATGTGCTTATTATAGTGAAATATTCTCCACTTTGAAACCCTCTCCACTCAAACACTTCAATATCTTGAGTTGCATGTCCCAATTTAATAAATTACAATATGGTATCAGAGTCATATTAGTTACGTCTCATATTTGTGATATTGCGCATGACAGACTCTAAAATCAGACATGTGAGGACACATGTTAAAATACTCCCGTATTCAAAATAGGCTAAAATAAGATGTGCTTATAATATTAGTTTAGTTCTCTCCACTCAACCTCATAAGATTTTGAGTTAGATAGCCTAATTATATAAATTACAATAAGAAGTCAATTTGGATTTTACATCTAGTAATTAAAAATTGTTAAAAGTTAATCTCTCTTTCACTACTCTATGTTCTCTAACCTTGAGTGCATGCTTTTAATTGAAATCCAACAGACCCGAAAATTATAAAAGTCTTAAATACTTCTGAGGAGGGCCAATCCTATAGGCCCAATAAGCACCAAATACTCTACCCAAGTCTAGCTCTCCAGGCCCACCATCTGACCAGCCCGTCATGCCCCCTGCCCCGTCAGCACTAGCGTCGTACCTGAACGTACACATAAGCTACATCTGCGCATTAATGGTGAACGGTGCCCCACTCCGACGACGACAATAATATATCGCATGCGCCATCCCTCCTGACGACACAAGTCCGCTCCCTCTCCGGGCGAACTCTGTCGTGTTAATTGTTGGGACCCTTGTCACATCGTGGCGGAGCAGCCGCCTCGGTAGAAACAGTAAGTCAACGCTCATTCCTCCTGCTCCATCGAGCATGCAAGTTGGGAAGTTCACACCTTCCCCGATCACGGAAACCCTATAGACAACCCTCTCGGCAATGGTATAAAAGGACCCTGGCCTTGCTGCCAAGGGGAGGAGAAAAAGGGAGGAAAGGAGAGGAGCAAGAAAAAGTACCCCTCCTCGAGTTCCTCACTTCTCCCTCTATCACTCCCCTTTCACTCCACAATTAGCTGACTTGACTGTCAGAGAGTTGTCTCTTGGGATATCTCCCAGGGCTCCTTCTGATGTCTTCTCAGTGGCCGTAGGTCCTTCTCCCAGCAAGACTCAGGCTCCATTTTCGCCAACTATTAGAGGTGTCGACCGAGAGATGGATAACCATATTCCGACCGCTGCACTCTTTGCCGTCGTTTGTGGGAAGGCGTAATGAGAGCCATGGCACCAAGGATTGGCTACCACAACATCAGCAACCGGAGAGGCATGGCAGACTCTTGCCAGGAATCTCGAGGAGCTGCCAATGACCACATATCTCAAGGAGAGCACCATCAAACCTTTTCCCACTCCGCGGCTAAGGAACTAGCTATCATTAAATGTCAGCTCCAAGCTCTGACAGAGGCCTACCAGAGCCTCCTCAATCTACAGGCAGAGCAAGACCACACCGTCATCGCCACCCCTGTACCATGGAGCAGGGCCCCAATGGCAGTAGACGGCCAAGCGCCCTCGATTTCCTCTACGGCACGGACGCTCCGCCGGCCCTAGTACTCCCAGTGTCGCTACCAAGCCCCCTACACTTCAACCCAAGCATGGCCCGGTGATTGTGGCGCTACGAAGACGTCGAGCGCGAGCTCGAGGGGAAGTTGCGCTACCTGGACAACATCATCCAGGACGCCAAGACGAAGGGTCTGGTCGACAAGGATGTCGACTTCTAGGCCCCCTTCTCCCGGGAAATCTTGGAGGCTCCTATTCCGAAATTCCAGTTGCCACTGTTTACCCTGTACGATGGCACTACCGACCTGGTCGATCACCTCCATAGCTTCGAGTCTAACCTGGTCTTCCACTATGTCTCAGATGTTGTGAAGTGTTTGGTCTTTACCACCACATTCCAAGAGAACGTCAGGACGTGGTTTGAATCTCTCCTGGCGATCTCCATCGCTTCCTTCCAGCAAATGAAGCGGATGTTCAAGGAGAACTTCTACGGTTGCAAGAAGGAATCCCTATCTGCCATCACTCTGCTCATCGTCAAGCAAGGCCGCGATGAGCCCCTATAAGAGTTTTTCACCCGCTTCTGAAGAGAAGCCCTCCACGTCCCCCCCTTTGATGTCAGCATCACCACCACTACGCTAGCTTAGGGGACGCGAGACCACATTCTCTACCGTTCTTTAGGGGACCAAACCCCCACTACCGTCATGGAGCTCCTCGCCCTAGCATAGAAACACGCCAGCTATGAGGAGAGTACCGCCTCCCTTGGTCGGGCCATCGAGGGTGACCAAACTGAGCGAAAGCGATCGGCCACCACTCCAGGTTCAATCGTGGCAAGAGAGAGTGCCACGACCTCGACGGGCCCAGGGGGAGAATTGCTCCCAAGCAGTACACTCCCCTTACTGCTCCCCCCAAACATATCCTCATGGAGATCTGTGAGGAACCATTCCTCCGCTGGCCGCCCAAGTTGAAGAGCAACCCTCGTAGGAGGAATTCCAAGCGATACTACAGCTTCCATCGTGACTATGGCCACAGCATCGAGGACTGCATCCAACTCCGGGATGCACTCGAGGAACTCGTCCTGCAAGGACTCCTCGACAAGTTCGTGGCCAAAGTCACTGAGCAACAGCTACCCAAGGAGGATGCACCTCCCCCCATTGACAACCCACCCCGTGGCAAGGAGATCATGATGATCTCGGGGGGGCGGCCAATGGTGGGGATAGCTCCAACAGGCGCCAAGCGTATGCCCAGCGTGTCAACCAAGTCGAGCGGTCCTCGACCCTTGGGGCTACCATGAGAGACCGATCGGAGGAGGTTATCACCTTCTCAGATGCGGACCTGACCAATGTGACCACCCCCCACACCGATGCATTTGTCATCTCTACGACCATCAATCAATGTATTGTATGTCGTATCTTAGTTGATAATCGGAGTGGTCCTTATGTTATCTCGTACAGTTATCTCCTCCTTGTAGGCGTGGTTCCTTCTCGCATCTCTCCCCTTCACACCCCCCTATTTGGGTTCTCCGGATTGACCGTGTACCCCGAAGGTCAGATCTCCTTATCGATCTCCCTTGGCACCACCCCATGCCAACTAACCTTCATGGCCGACTTTACAATCATTAGAGGAATGGCGAGGTACAATGCCATTATCGGTCGGGGAATCTTGGGGGTGGTTAAAGGAGTACCCTTCTTTTACCATCAGAAGCTGAAGTTCCCTGCTCCCTAGGGAGTGGGGGAGGCCAGGGGGGACCAAGGGGAGTCTCGACGATGTTACTTGATCTCCACCCCCGATAGATCTGCAGAGCAAGGCCCCCCCAAAAAGAAACTACGCGAGGATGAGCCCGGACCCAGCAGAGGGAACCTTGCCGAGGACCTATTCCTCATTCAGATCGGCATAGACCCTGGCCGCGTGTTCTGTGTCGGCTCTCTCTTGTCCGAGGAAGAACGAGAAGCCTACTGGTGCTTTCTAGAAGCCAACTAGGATGTGTTCGCCTAGTTTGAGGATGAGCTCCCCGGCATCCCCCCCGAGGTAGTGACGCACCAACTTAAGTTGGACCTGAAGTGCCACTCGGTACATCAGCGGAGGCGCCGCTACAATCCCGAGCAACAGGCTATCATCTGGGAACAAGTGAGTGAGAAGCTACAGTCCGGACTAGTATGGCCGCTCAGTTTCCTGAGTGGGTTGCCAACGTCATCCTCGTCCCTAAAAATAATGGGAAGTGGTGTATGTGTGTCGACTACACCGACCTCAAAAAGCCACCCCCAAGAATAGCTTCCCTATGTCACGTATTGACTAGCTAGTTGACGCCACGGCTGGGCTAGCGTGAGATGCTAAGCTTCCTGGATGCATATTCAGGATAACACCAAATTAGCATGCACGGACCCGACCAAGACAACACTGTGTTCATCACCAACCATGGGCTCTATTGCTCACATGGATGCCCTATATGTAGCTGTTTGTGAAGCGAAGGACTCTGCTAAATTACTTGAGGTATGGTCTCGGGCTCTTGTTGGCTATGTAGTAGGTTTAACCACATCCTATATTCCACTTCATTCCTTCATCAAGAACCGCTGGAATCCCAATGGTTTTCAGCTATTTATGATGGACAATGGTTTCTTCATTTGCAAGTTTGATTTGGAGGAAGATTTATTATGCATTCAGGAGACCTTCTAGACAATCAAAGGACATCCTATGATTCTTCGTAGATGGTCTCCAGAAGTGAATTTTGAACTTGACAGTCTCAGAAGTATCCCTCTCTGGGTCACATTCCATGGTGTCCCTTTGCACCTATGGACTAAAAAGTTCTTTAGCAGAATCTACAGTATTATAGGCACTCCTTTGCATCTTGATAAACTTACTGCCTCTAGGCAGTGACTGTCATATGCAAGGGCCTGTGTTCTAGTCTCTGCAGATTCGGAATTTCCTAATGAAGTTTTTTACAAGGATTTGCAAGGTATTCATTGCAGAATATCTGTTTCATATCCATGGAAGCCTGGCATATGTTCAACCTGCAAATCATTTGGTCATTCTCAAGGACAGTGTATTCAAAAATTACCAACTTCCAGAAAGGAGAACCATCAAAAGGAGAAATATGTTCCCAATTCTAAGGATTCTGATTCAATATTGTTAGTTAACAAATTCAATGTTCTAGCTTCTCAGCCAGAGCAAAATGAAGTCGATTCAGTCTCAGAGAAGGAAAATCATCTCACTGGTAATCAGAACCAGGGAAAGTCTTCGGATTACTCCCAGGGGGAGAAGTGTTTGAATTTGAATTCAAATTCCTCAGCTACAAATATTGCAGTTAACAATCCGGATAAGGTGGGAGCTAGTAACCATCATTCAAATAGCCGAGCTGCTTCCTTCAACCTTCCTGGACTTAAGGAGGTGGTTGAGGATATTGAGGACAATCAGGATGCTAATTCTCAGTGGCTCGACAAGGAGTGGTTACTGAGGCGCAAGGGAAAAGGTCAGGCAGGTCATTATTCTAAGACCAGACATTCCCCACGTCTTCTAACATAATCCCTCCTTCTAATCTAATTATTGTTTTATTATGAGAATAATTTGTTGGATTGTGAGAGGACTTAATAAGGCAGAAAGGAGAAGCCAGCTTAGTTCCATTCTACGCCAAGCTAGGTGTGATATAGCTGTTCTTATTGAGACTAAAATAAAGCCAACAAACTCGGCGAAGTTTAAACAAAGTATCTGGCCTGAAGCTAATTTTACATGCACTGTAGATGATAGGGGAAGAATTTGGTTTCTTTGCGATCCTGGGAAATTCAACTTTCAGATCATTAAGGAGTCAGTTCAGTTTATTCATGTTTTGGTTACTGATTCTTTTAATTCTTCTTCTTTCTACATCACTGCGGTCTATGCTTCCAATCTTCTTTCTCAGAGGAGAACCCTTTGGCATGACCTTATGGAGCTGTCAGTCTTTTCTAACAACTTGCCATGGATGGTTATGGGTGATTTTAACACAGTCAGATATCAATCTGAGAAAATTGAAGGTAACCTGTTGGGTCCCATAGTGCAAGAATACGGATCTAGAGGGGGGGTGAATAGATGCTTCTACTAAAAACTTTGTCCAATTAAAAACACAACTACCACACAGCGGAATATACAAGATTAAGTAATTTAATCTAAACAGGTTTAAACTAGATTCACTCAATCTCACCGAGCTCACACGATTGCACAAACAGATAGGATAGTGAACACACAATCACAAGAATCAAACCACAAGACACAGGGATTTTTAAGGTGGTTCGGGACCACGACGGGCTCCCTACGTCCACCCCTCACCAAACCGGTGAGGCTTCACTACACGCTACAAAATGTAGCAACACGGGGACGAACCCCAACACACACACACGCTGCTTTCACAGCAAAACACACACACGAGGCCTTGCCTCAACCTGCTGCCACAGCAGCACACACACACATACACACACACAGGGGAACACACCCCGAACAATATACCTTACACGGAGATACAGCTCCGTCCACACACACGTAGGGCAATGCCTACACAACCACAAGGGAGAAAACTCCCAACAACACACACAGATATACTCCGCACAAATCGACACACATAAGACCACACACACACTCGGAGACCCCTTTCTCCGAACACCCACACAAAATATTCTGTCAAATGTATATGTAACAATCACAAATATATGCTATGACCTTCCACACAAATTCTATAGATGTAAACTAGAAGAATGCATCAAGTATAAGGCTCCCCCTTCTTCATCAAAATCTGATTCTCCTTGCTCGTTGATGGATGATCATAATCTTGACATCATCTTCTTCCTCTCCTCTAGCCGCTTCTCTTTTCCTTATTCCAATCTCCTCTCTTCACCTGAAAGAGTAGATAGACATAATGAGTTCAATCTTTAAGCTAATCTCAAACAAGAATATAGACTTGAATGGTTTAGAGATTCCCCTCTTCTTCACCTATACAAAAGAATACATGAGC
This sequence comes from Amorphophallus konjac, assembly GCA_022559845.1. Lineage (NCBI taxonomy): Eukaryota > Viridiplantae > Streptophyta > Magnoliopsida > Alismatales > Araceae > Amorphophallus > Amorphophallus konjac. The sequence goes on along the minus strand of JAHNEJ010003386.1, from coordinate 135,924 downwards.
ATTAGAGATGTTGTATCACAAAGATTGTAGCTCATATATATATGCAAGAGAGAGTGAACAAAGAACATGTAAATGATTATTACACATCTTAGATGCCCATTCAAAACCTTGAACAATCTCAAACAAAAGATATAGAAGTGAAAGATCAAGATTACTCCCTCATGAAATGCCTCTACAGGATGAAGAACGTTCTTGAAGCAATTTTGAAGAGATGCAACACGAACAGAGGTTGGATCTTGATTTCAGATGCTGCCTTCAGTTGTATATGATCTTGGGCCTTGATTCAAGCTTCTTCCCTTCAATTTCAGCTTCAGAGCAAGGTGGAAGAGGGCTTGGGAGCTTCAACTCCAAACCTGCACACACAAGGGTTAGAAGAAAATAATTTTCAGATCTAGCATCCTCTCCCTTAGGGTTTACAACCCAAGAGTTGTATATAAGTGTTTAGAATGGTCAAGGAACAGCTTAGGGACCAGATCCACGAATTAGGGAGATGTATAGGGCATTTGGAATTGATTGGTTGGACTTTCGGAGCAAGAAAACGGTGGTCAAAATGTGCGGCTCGAGGTCCGACCGGAATGGGTCGACCCTTGGGGTCGACCCTCGGGCAATCAGAAGCCAAACAGAACACTTTTTGTGTTCTGTTTTACAGGGGTCGACCCCAGGGGTCGACCCTCGCACTGCCAGAAACCAAACAGAACTAAAAACAAGTTCTGGGTTAAAGGGGTCGACCCTTTCAGGCAGACTACACCAAAATGGGTCTGTTTTGATTCTGTTTGAACAGAACCTGAGAGGGTCGACCCCATGGGTCGACCCCTACTAGATTGGGCCTGAAAAATAACTAAAAACACCATCAATTCAATGGGAAACAATTGATTAAATGTTACCATCATCCCATGAAGATCAACCATGATTTTTCATCCTGAAAGACAAGATAAAGCAAGGTGTTAGTTGACAATCAAGATCTTTACATCAAGCATTAACACTATGACCATGTTCACAATAAATTGCTTCGTTGAACCTATTCCAAGAGTGAAAGATGGAACTTACAACATTGTTTTACCTGAGTTTCACATTGTCCTTAAATGCTTGTTCTTTTGTTGAATCGTTCATGTAAGAATCATGGAGTTCCAATATTGAATTACCATTGCATGATCAACAAATTTGGAATCAAGGTACGCATAACAATGTTGAGTCACATTCCATGTGATCAATCCACAAGCTCATCAAACCACATATCACTCCCTCCATTCATTTAGCATTACCAAAGTACACATTCATGATATGTGGCTCAATATGACATGATGCTCAAAATGACATTTATCCAAGTATGTTTTTCACAGAGGCTTCTCATTAAATACAAAGCAATCTCACCAAGTGTAGAGACAATGTATATGCAATGTTTGTGCCAACTTCAAAGCACGTATGCATCCACATGATGATAAGCCTTGTAGAATTACAATTCATCCACATGATGATAAGCCTTATAGAATTACAATGCATCCACATGATGATATCCCAAAAGAAATAGTTTATGATCATTTCCACAACCAGTTCAAGTGAAGACTATTCACGCACAAGGCTAAGCAACAAAGGTATTTTGTAATCATCAAAATCACATACACAACAATCTCCCCCATTTTGATGATGACAAAATATTATGCTATAATGCTCTCTCCCCCTTTGAAAGAATCAGAAATGGGGATCATGATGGGGAATCCAGAATGGCAAGAACCTATGGACAACCGGATTATGAAGAGAACCAATGAGCACAATATGCATGAACGAATTGCAGAACTGTGGGGTACCAAATGTTGAAATGAAACTCTTATACCAATTGTCTGATACCAATTTGTTGAAATTGGAAATGCAAATGTGGACAATATGGTCATGTCGAATGCAAGATGACAAAACGATATGCAAATGCTCACGAGTTGCAGCAATTGGAAATGGTGGATGGCATGACAATAATGAGCAAGTAAACAAGCACTCAAACACTCATAGAAAGGTATTGACTCATGCAAGTCCTGATGAGTTAGGTAGATAAGATCACATGCAAAGCTCCCCCATTGACATTGACACATTAGATGACTGTTTTTGATTTTCAAATTTAATTTTTAGTTTTCTTGTGAAATGCATGAAACATGATGTATGAAAATGATGAGACATGAAATGCATACAATGTAATCAAGCAGATATCTATAGATACATGCAACATAACTCCTTCACAAGAAGTGATACCAATTGATTTACAGTGAGGGGATAGGTGTAGGAGAAGTGCAAGTGAGTCATTAAGTTCAGAATGCTCATGATTACACCTAGAGGATTGTGCAGATAAATAGGAGAAGACGTACAGCAGGTCAAGCAATTGATCAAATTTTCAAAATACATATCAAATCAAATTACCATGTGCAAGTGAGTAACATGAGAATGAAGTTTAGCAATATGGATAACCAGATTTTCAAGTAAACACAATAGTAAGTGTACAAACTGTATTTCAATCTAGAGAACAGCGTATTGGAGGTTTCGCTCTACCTCAATCAAATATATCATCAGAAATTTTCATACTGACAATCTGAATTTTTCTAAGAAGGATCAGGTTCAAAATAATTCCTTTTTACACGAGGAGACACATGGAGCTCATGCCAGAATCCCTAGTTACTCAGAGTACTGAACCTTGTCACCTCATTTGAACAGAGATACTTTAGTCAACACTTTTCAAAATTGAACCACATCACGTCTCAGGTGACATGTGTCCAGTTTACTCAGTGAGACTTAGCATTGCTCTGCCTTTCATTTCATCCATCTTTTGTATGTGGAGGCAGGCAGCTTTTTCTTCAACTGTCTCTTATCATCCATGCAGCAAGTTGAATTACTTTAGAGTGTTGAATGAAATTCCTATATCCTTATGAATAACACTCAATTTCACATTAAAGTGCATGAAGTGTACGAATTTGATTCAACATGTATGGAGAAAATTTAACTTAAAACAAGATAGTGTAGCTCCCCCTATGTAAATGTAATAAGCATGAAATGCTCCCCCTGAGAGTTTGACATGAAGCACACTATTATTTAACAATGGAGTATTCGGTCTTAGAAGTTTCAAAGGAAGGGGTTGAATAGCATATAATAACTTGTAAGCATACAATGGAGATATGCATATGCAATGTAAAATGAAAAGGTATGCAATTTCAATGATTGAAATGTTGGCTCCACAGATATGATGACCAATGTTGGAAGTATTCTTTTTGGCATTTATGCAACATGAAATGTTCAAGATGATGCATTTTAAAATATGCACTATATGCATACTAGAAATGCCAACTATGCAACAAGACACACGATGAGCTTCATCTTCCAAAAGTACTATGTGAATGATATGTAGAGAGTGATTTGTAAATATGCAATGTGATGCACGATTCCAGATTTCACATGACACTCTATATGCACCTAATGCAACTAATGCATGACACGCATTACCAAATGTTAAAATGTGAGGACACCACTTTATTCTGAAAAGAGAATTCAGAAAATTTATTCAGAGCATCAAAACCATCACATGTGAACTTTTCTTGAAAACAGTTGTGCTTTTAACCAAAAAGATGAGTGGCACATTGGTAAAGACCATGGAACATTGATCAACTTCAGTCCTCAAAAAGTTCAGCCACAGAACAACATCATCATGCTGAGAGAATGGAAAACATCAATCTCAAAATTTTCAGCATGCAAAACTCCCCCATAATCAATGCATGATTTCAGAAAATTCATTTAAGTTGGATGCCATATGCATAAATGATTCATGGTACCGGGCGGAGGCATATTCTCACGCATGGTGATAGCTTTCAGACATGCTTGACTTGTCCTTCCACATGTCACCATTTTATATACCATGTAATCATTGAAATGATGATCAGAAATAAATGTATGCACATTTGACATCCGGAGTTTAGCAAAAGGCATTCAATGGCTATACTCTCATATATACTGCTCAGATGTTCCAATGCCATTCAGCCAAACATTCATTTTCTACATGGTCAAAAGCAACCAAGGGGTATCCAAACCTTCAAAATCACTGTCTGTCAAGTTATGGCATTAACATCAAGACCAATGAACTTCAGCCAAACACTTTATTTTCTCACCTTTGTCTTGAGTTACCTTTATTAACATTTTCAGATTCTTTACTTTATTCCCCTTGTTGTCTTCTGCATCAATAAGCTCCTTTCTTTCTCTCCTGCAAGAAATAGAATGATATTAGCCAGAAGAAATGGAAGTAGATCAAATCTGGCATTGAAGTTCTCTTGAGCTCCTTTCTTTCTCTCCATGATTTCAAGGGTTGATGGTCATTATCAAACCTGCACTGTAAAGAGCTCAATTCATGTCAATATTAAGCCAATGCATATGAAGAAACTAACTTCAAGGCTTTTCATCACATATGACACTCTCTCTCTCAACCTGCAATATCAGAAACTCAATTTCATATCAATCTCAACTCAATACAAATGAGAAAGCCAATTTCAGTGCTTTTCTTCCACAAGACAATCTCCTATGAGATGCAAGTGTGAATGATGAGCTTCAAGTATCAACTCAGGGACAAGCCCATGTTCACCAAGGCATCACACCAGAACTGGCCAAGTCAACGTAGCGTCTTCCTCTTGGCCTCAAGGTAATCCTACAACAAGAGTTCTCATTTGGTTGTTTTGGGTACCCAAACCTTCTTGGGTCCCGGATGGTTTGTTGCACCTCTAGAGGGTGCCTTCCACAGTTTTTGGGCATGCAAATCATCAAAATACATTAAGGAGCAAACATGCATGGTATGCCCAAACTCACCACAATAATGACAACAACCAAGAGACTTCATAGAATTCTCATAAACATGATAATCAAATTTCTGTGATTTAGCATGAATGTTATCATTATAAGCATGAAAATTTTTCTTCTTCACAACAGGACGAGCATGAAGTTTTTGTAGGTTTACAAAAGTATAATTATTTTTGACTTTGAAATTCTTTCTTTCATTTGCTTGCCAACACTGTGACACATGGTGTCCTGGCTTTCCACATGTAAAACAACCACCCCTTTTTCTTTTGGAAACAAGTTCATTTTTGCATGCTTTCAAATCATCCGATTTCATCAAAAAGTAATCATGCATCATATGACCAAGTTCACCACAATAAAAACACGAGATTTTCTTTATGGATGCATGTGTGTGTGCAACATGATTTTTCATGACATTCATCGTGACACCAACAATATTTTTAGCCTTTTGATGCAAGTTTTGTTTCTTTTTCAGACTTTCATTTGATTGATTTGTTGTTTGAGGAACAGATTGATTTGGAGACCCATTTGATGTGCTGGCTATATTAGAACTATAAACAAATGATGTGTAGACTTTATTTTCAAAATTCATTTTGTTCACAGGAATATAGCCCAGCCCCTCTTTTTAGAAATTCACCTTAGTCCCTAATATCTTGTTCAGATTTTCTTCCCCATTCACAAACTTACACAAAGAAGCATTCAGATCAAGAATTTCTTTTTCAAGTGATGAAATGTACAATTCATAGGAAATGATCTCATTTTCACAAGAAATGACTTTTTCATTCAATTGAGCATTGATGGTTTGGTAGCTTTCCATCTTTTATTCTAACACAAGCATCTTGTCAGATTCATCAACAATCACAGATTTCCCTTTTCAAGTTTTTCAAGATTTTTCAATCTACTTTCAAGCAGGGAGATCTGAATTAGTATTGCATTGTTCTCCTTTTTGAGTTCTTCATTTTCATTTGCAAGTTTATCATTCATAATCAATTCATTGCAAATATCCTGATCAATTGAGTTTGATTCCATTTTATTTCTTAGATCTTTTTCAGTTTTCTCCAATTGATTGATTTTATTCTTGAGGGCAACATTCTCATTTCTCAAACAGGCAATGGTTTCTTTGTGACATTCAACATCATGCTCTAAAAGTTCATTCAACTTATCAAGCTCAGAACACTTATCATAAGAACCGTTTTCATGGAGCATATTTTCATATTTCTTTTTCAATTTTCTATTTTCTGACTTGACTTTCTTATATTGTTTTGCCAACTCATCATAAGCATCAACAAGATCTTCAAGAGTAAATTCTTCAGAATCTGAATTTACCTCTTCTGCATTTTTGTCACTTTGTTGATCTGTATCATCGGCCATGAGACATTTTTGTCTTTCCTTCTCTTGAGCTTTGATCAGCCGGTCCATTAGCTCCTTCGCCGTCCTACAAGAAGATGCAAATGGATACTTGTTACTACTTACAGAAGCTTTTAATAAACTCAAAGCAGTAACATTATCATGATGCATCATTTTATCCTGATTAGACCACTTGGTCTCATCTAGAGGTAATATGTGTGGACCATGATAAATCAATTTCCAAAGACTAGGATTAATAGAATTGATCACCATACATAGTTTGCCTAGCCATGAATCAAAATTCAAACCAGTGAAGATTGGCAAACAGTTCATTGATATATGTTCAGTAGAAAAATTCATGATTGTGGAATGCACTGGGATCACTCTGTAGATCGCAAGATCTAGGGACAACAGAGCCTCGCTCTGATACCAATTGTTAGGTCCCGTAGTGCAAGAATACGGATCTAGAGGGGGGGTGAATAGATCCTTCTACTAAAAACTTTGTCCAATTAAAAACACAACTACCACACAGCGGAATATACAAGATTAAGTAATTTAATCTAAACAGGTTTAAACTAGATTCACTCAATCTCACCGAGCTCACACGATTGCACAAACAGATAGGATAGTGAACACATAATCACAAGAATCAAACCACAAGACATGGGGATTTTTAAGGTGGTTCGGGACCACGACGGGCTCCCTACGTCCACCCCTCGCCAAACCGGTGAGGCTTCACTATACGCTACAAAATGTAGCAACACGGGGACGAACCCCCCCACACACACACGCTGCTTTCACAGCAAAACACACACACGAGGCCTTGCCTCAACCTGCTGCCACAGCAGCACACACACACATATACACACACAGGGCAACACACCCCGAACAATATACCTTACACGGAGATACAACTCCGTCCACACACACGTAGGGCAATGCCTACACAACCACAAGGGAGAAAACTCCCAACAACACATACGGATATACTCCGCACAAATCGACACACATAAGACCACACACACACTCGGAGACCCCTTTCTCCGAACACCCACACAAAATATTCTGTCAAATGTATATGTAACAATCATAAATATATGCTATGACCTTCCACACAAATTCTATAGATGTAAACTAGAAGAATGCATCAAGTATAAGGCTCCCCCTTCTTCATCAAAATCTGATTCTCCTTGCTCGTTGATGGATGATCATAATCTTGACATCATCTTCTTCCTCTCCTCTAGCCGCTTCTCTTTTCCTTATTCCAATCTCCTCTCTTCACTTGAAAGAGTAGATAGACATAATGAGTTCAATCTTTAAGCTAATCTCAAACAATAATATAGACTTGAATGGTTTAGAGATTCCCCTCTTCTTCACCTATACAAAAGAATACATGAGCATTAGAGATGTTGTATCACAAAGATTGTAGCTCATATATATACATATGCAAGAGAGAGTGAACAAAGAACATGTAAATGATTATTACACATCTTAGATGCCCATTCAAAACCTTGAACAATCTCAAACAAAAGATATAGAAGTGAAAGATCAAGATTACTCCCTCATGAAATGCCTCTACAGGATGAAGAACGTTCTTGAAGCAATTTTGAAGAGATGCAACACGAACAGAGGTTGGATCTTGATTTCAGATGCTGCCTTCAGTTGTATATGATATTGGGCCTTGATTCAAGCTTCTTCCCTTCAATTTCAGCTTCAGAGCAAGGTGGAAGAGGGCTTGGGAGCTTCGACTCCGAACCTGCACACACAAGGGTTAGAAGAAAATAATTTTCAGATCTAGCATCCTCTCCCTTAGGGTTTACAACCCAAGAGTTGTATATAAGTGTTTAGAATGGTCAAGGAACAGCCTAGGGACCAGATCCACGAATTAGAGAGATGTATAGGGCATTTGGAATTGATTGGTTGGACTTTCGGAGCAAGAAAACGGCGTTCAAAATGTGCGGCTCGAGGTCCGACCGGAATGGGTCGACCCTTGGGGTCGACCCTCGGGCAATCAGAAGCCAACCAGAACACTTTTTGTGTTCTGTTTTACAGGGGTCGACCCCAGGGGTCGACCCTCGCACTGCCAGAAACCAAACAGAACTAAAAACAAGTTCTGGGTTAAAGGGGTCGACCCTTTCAGGCAGACTACACCAAAATGGGTCTGTTTTGATTCTGTTTGAACAGAACCTGAGAGGGTCGACCCCATGGGTCGACCCCTACTAAATTGGGCCTGAAAAATAACTAAAAACACCATCAATTCAATGGAAAACAATTGATTAAATGTTACCATCATCCCATGAAGATCAACCATGATTTTTCATCCTGAAAGACAAGATAAAGCAAGGTGTTAGTTGACAATCAAGATCTTTACATCAAGCATTAACACTATGACCATGTTCACAATAAATTGCTTCGTTGAACCTATTCCAAGAGTGAAAGATGGAACTTACAACATTGTTTTACCTGAGTTTCACATTGTCCTTAAATGCTTGTTCTTTTGTTGAATCGTTCATGTAAGAATCATGGAGTTCCAATATTGAATTACCATTGCATGATCAACAAATTTTGAATCAAGGTACGCATAACAATGTTGAGTCACATTCCATGTGATCAATCCACAAGCTCATCAAACCACATATCACTCCCTCCATTCATTTAGCATTACCAAAGTACACATTCATGATATGTGGCTCAATATGACATGATGCTCAAAATGACATTTATCCAAGTATGTTTTTCACAGAGGCTTCTCATTAAATACAAAGCAATCTCACCAAGTGTAGAGACAATGTATATGCAATGTTTGTGCCAACTTCAAAGCACGTATGCATCCACATGATGATAAGCCTTGTAGAATTACAATTCATCCACATGATGATAAGCCTTATAGAATTACAATGCATCCACATGATGATATCCCAAAAGAAATAGTTTATGATCATTTCCACAACCAGTTCAAGTGAAGAGCATTCACGCACAAGGCTAAGCAACAAAGGCATTTTGTAATCATCAAAATCACATACACAACATAACCCTGTGCTAGAAACTATCCTTGGGGAGTTTGATAGATTGATTATTTTAGCTGGCCTATGTGATATTAAGACCATAGGTGGCAGTTATTCCTGGAGTAATCGTTTACTACCCCCTAATAGAATTCTTGCAAAGCTGGACAGATGCATGATCAATGACTTATGGCTCATCAATTATACGGATTCTTATGCTGAATTATCTAGTGAACTGTTTTCAGACCACTCTCAGCTGAGAATTTACACAGATAAGGAAGTCAAGCAAGGCAAAAAGCCATTCAAATTTTTCCAAATGTGGATTAATCATCCTGATTTTATTTCAATAGTTAGAGAAGTCTGGCAAATGGAGTCTAGAGGAACAACTCAGTTTATTCTTTAGTCGAAGCTCAAGAAACTCAAGGAAGTTTTGAAGACTTGGAACTTCAATTCCTTTGGTAATGTACATCACAATATTAACAAGGCCAGCAAAGAATTGCAACTTGTATAGCAAAAGTTAAAGGATGAACCAATGAATGAGGAGTTTATCTTTAATGAGTTGGAGTGCAGGAAGAATTATCACAAAGCCTTGCAGGATGAAGAATCTTATGCTAAGCAAAAATCAAGACAAAATTGGCTGACTCTTGGAAATTTCAACACAAAATTCTTCTATGCAGCTTTTAAAAGCAGAAAGACATTTAATAGCATAAGGAAGTGTAAACTTCAAGATGGAACATTTTCAACTGATTCGGAAGAGATCAACAACTTTGCTGTTCAATTCTTCAAAGGCCTACTGAATCAACCTCTATGTTCAGGAGACTGGGAATTTATTCCAACTGCCAAAATATCTGAGGGGGAAGCAAATGTGTTATGCTCTCAGGTTTCAGATGAGGAAATTAAGCAAGCTGTCCTGCAAGCTCCGAAGAATAAAAGCCCTGGACCTGATGGATTCCCAGCATATTTCTACCAAGCTACATGGTCTACAATTGGACATGATGTCATTGCTGCTGCTAGGGAATTTTTCTCATCTAGCTATCTGCTCAAGCAATGGAACTGCACTTTTATTTCTCTGATCCCTAAGAAAGAAGGTGCAGACTCCTTTGAATAATATAGACCCATCTCTCTTTGTAACGTTTTCTACAAAGTCATCTCGAAGGTGCTTGCTAACAGAATTCAAAAGGTTCTGCTTGTTCTTATTAGTAACAATCAATCTGCCTTCATCAAAGGGAGAAAAATTCATCATAATGTGTTGTTGGCTAATGACATCATTAGGAATCTACACTCTAAGTCCAAAGGAAAAACTATCTGCCTAAAAGCTGATCTGAAAAAGGCATTTGACTCAGTAAACAGAGAATTTCTGTATTTTCTGATGGAGCAAATGGGATTCCCTAACAGTTTCATTAAATGGATTTCTAGCTGTATTGATGGAGCTGCTTTTTCTGTATTAGTTAATGGTACCCCTCATTGCTTCTTTAAAAGTTCGAATGGTCTCGAGCAGGGGGATCCTTTATCCCCATATCTATTTACTATTGTCATGGAAGGCTTCACTTACCTTATGAATAAAGCAGTACAAAGAGGTGATATCCAATGTCCATCAGTAGGTTATTTGAAGGTTTCCCACATTACCTTCGCAGATGACCTTATTCTTTTTCTGAATGATGATCCTAATTCTACTGGTCATGTGAGACCACTTCTTCAAAGATTTGCTTCTATGTCTGGTCTGAATTTAAATTCAAACAAGAGTAAAGTATATCTTGGAGAGGCAGTGAAAGATCAGCAATTTGTCATTAGCCAAACAGGTGTTAATAAAGGAGAACTACCAGTTCCTTATCTGGGTCTTCCACTCCTTTCTAATTCTGTCAGAAAATCCAACTGCTATCCCATTTTGGAGAAAATTAAAAGGAAGATTGATGACTGGAAAAACAGATTGCTTTCCAGATCTGGCCGGCTGGAACTTATAAGATTTATTCTCTCTTCTTATTCCATGTATTGGACTACTGCATTTCTTCTTCCTACTGGGCTTATACATAACATTGAAAGAATGCTGCGAAATTTCTACTGGAATGGCCATTCTTCAAAAAAAGCGATTCATATGGTATCTTGGAATCATATCTGCAAGCCAAAAACAGAAGGAGGTCTGGGATTAAAGAACTTGCAAGAGTGGAACCAGGCTTCAGGAGGTATGTTGTTGTGGGACATTCTATCAAATAAAAAATCCCTATGGAATGATTGGATCAGAAGCAAATATCTAGGAGATAAGAGCATTTTGGAATACAAAATCCAGCCTTACTTCTCATCAGCATGGAAGGGTATTTTAAAAGCCAGAAGTGTTGTCCGCAGCCATATAACTAATCTTATCTCTGATGGTCATCTTATAAACCTATGGACAGACCCTTGGCTAAATGGTTACAATATCAATCAAATGTATGGAGACTATATTAGACAGGACTTGATGCTTGGAAAAAATGATAAGATGAGTGAGCTGATCTCAGAAGGGCAATGGCATCTGTCCACTGCCCTGTCTGCTGAAATGGAGGAGCTTTGGCAACTTATTGAGGCTGTTCCTATCCACAATGAAGGATCAGATTCAATTACTTGGAAGAATTATAAGGAGGAAATGAAGACTAAAATAATTTGGCAAGACATCAGACAAAGAGGTTCTGATTTCAGATTCCATGATTGGGTTTGGAAAAATCCAACCACTCAAAATACTTCTCATTGTACATGGCAAGCTACTCTAAATAAACTACCAATTGCTGAAAATTTACAAAAGAAAGGATTCTATATGCCAAGCATCTATCTTCTTTGTATGCAAGGAAATGATTATCAAGACCACATTTTCTTTGAATGTGCTTATTCAAGTTGGGTTTGGAAACACATTCTCATTCGGTTTGACTTTTCCAGGCAACCGGAATCAGGAGTAGTCCAAGAATTGCAGTAGCTTCATGTTGAATTCCCCAAATCTGGGCAATTGATTATCCTTGCTAGACTTCTCTTTCGCATTACTATTTGGAAGATTTGGAAGGAACGCTATAGAAGAATTTTTGAAGGCACCAGCACCAGAAAAAGTAACATCTTCATTGATATCCTTGAAGATACTAGAAGGGTCATTGAAGCTCACGGTCAAAAATCATTAACTGCTAGAGAGAAATGCATCTTTAAAAAATTCATTCTTTTTAATTAGCTCTGAGACCACAACCTGTGTGGCCCTGAGCATGTTAGTTCTGATTTTCAGACTTTTTGATGTACAGTTTGATTATTATTAATACATAGATCATTACTTACCAAAAAAAAAAAAGAATGCATGAGCCATGTAGCAACGCCTAGTCAATCGCATGTTTGACTCCCAGATCGGTTACAACATGGAGGTCTATATTGACGATATGCTCCTTAAGAGCCTCCATGCGATCGACCACCTAGAAGACCTCGCAGAGGCGTTCATCACTCTACAAAGGTATAACATGAAGCTGAACTTGAGCAAGTGCACGTTCGGGGTCTGCCCTGGCAAATTCCTCATCTTCCTCATGATGTATTAGGGAATCGAGGGCAATTTGGAGCAAATCAATGCCATCCTGGGATGAAGTGACCCAAGCGAATACGTGATATCCAGTATCTCACCGGTCGCATCATCCCCCTCAGTTGTAACGACCCAAGATCCGAATATCGATATTTACCTGATACCATTCGAATCATGGCCCGCCACCCACGAGCTGGAAGGCTCGGAAGGGTTAATTAGTCTATGGTGGTACATTAAATTTTAAAATAATGCAGGGAATAACTACATAATTAACTATTTAAATAACATAAATAAATTACATTTTCAATTTATAAACTAACTACAGAGTCCAGTCCAACAAGGTACAGCCTACAGGGAAAGAAACTTACTCAATCGTCGGGTACGCCCCCAGCTCTAGCAAGTTGGAAACTACGAACCTCTATACCGCACCTCCAAACCTCGAGGAAGAACCGCAACACCTGAAAAGAAAGGGGAGAGCCTCATTTCATTGGCTCAGTAGGGGTCCCGCAGATCCCCACCATGAAACAACGGCGGTAAATAGTAGCGATAACGGAAATAACAATAACAACAACAACAAGAGTAGCAACAACAACAATAACAATGGGAGTAACAGCCATAGCAAGAACAGTAACAATGGTAATCGGTGGGACCATGGCCCCTTAAACTATTCCTAATAGCAATGAAAAGTAAACCCCGATCTCATAGTCGGGGCCGCCGAACCACCGGTAAAACCACTGCTACACTATCGGGAAAAGTACCACAACATCTCTGTCGTCCTCGCCGACAAAGGCCCAACTTAGACCATGTGGTCTAAGGGAACAGTCATCGTGTATTCGTGTATGTGCGGAGGGCTATCCCCACACAGTGTTAGCTTCTTCAAAAAGTGATTTTCATGAGGGCCATGAGTATGGCCAATGACTGTGAGTCTTTGTGACCTAGCCAGAGGTTGGGGACTTCTTAGCCTCCGTTAGAGAGGGAGTGAACTCGTCGGATTGTGAGCCGCCTCATGGGTTCTCATGACCGTGGTTTTTGACTCTCAGAATAGGATAATTTGATGGCATGGTGCCGTATGGTACAATGGCCTTGGGATGAGTCGCGTAACTCTATGGCCATTGGATTAGCGAGTCTAGATAGTTGTCCTGAGTCTGGTGGCATCGTGCCACCTTGTGTTCCGAGTTACTCGCAATAGGCACGTGTGTAGCCTGTCAGTACTTCGGTGGTTTTCTTTTCAGAGTTCCCACATTTAGTTACTTTCCCACCAGTCGTAGCTTGCTTGGACATGCACGTATTGACCCACCTGGGAGTGGTGGAGAGGTAGATCCAGGAGAGATGGTTTAAGGCTGATTGCCGTAGGGCCTCTCACTATGACGGCTCGAGTCCGGGCCGGGAGGAAATCCAGCTAGAGTGCCTGACATAGTGCAGTCAGTCAGTGTGTGCACACGTGGTCGGGGACTATGGATGCGTGTTGACGAGCACGACCCCGACTAGACCCTTGTTCTTCGGTTACTTGTACGGTGTCTCAATTTTCACCTGGGGTGAGTAGGGAGACACCAGAAATATGAACTATGTCATCAGTGGACATATCCGGCCTTGCTTCTAGTGGGCAGGTTCTCCCATCACGTGATGCGTGACTCTCGTGACGCATGGTTTTGGCTTCCCGATAGCGAGGTCATGGTTCTCCGGGTGATTTCTGTGTCTCTTCCCCGACGTTGAGGTTAAGGTTTCCCAACAGGGTCATCGAGGTTTCACTAGAAGGTCAAAGAGACCTCTTCAAGCCTCGAATACTTAAAGATCATGCACATCCCGAGGGCAATGAATGCTCGCACTGATGCCCTGTCTCGCATCGCCTGGTTCACTACATTAACCAACTCTTGGGCGATTTTTATTGAGGAAGTACTCCAGTGGCCCAACATCGGGGAGTCCAAGCCATGGGTCAATGCTATCGACCATGAGCCGTCATAGATGGACTCCATCCTCGACTACCTCGTCCGATAGTGACTACCTAAGGACTGAGCATAAGCGAGATTAGTTAGAACGTGGGCTGCCCGTTTCTCCCTCATCGACAGACACCTTTACCGGTGTTCCCTCTATCAATCGCTCCTCAAGTTTCTCCTCCCCTCTGAAGCTGAGCTGGCCATCCATGAGCCCCACGAAGGGCTATGCGGCAGCCACGTAGGAGGACATGCACTTGCCATGGGCCTTCTTTGCCAAGGGTATTGGTTGCCCGCCATCCAAATGGAGAGTCTCGACTACGCGCACCAGTGTGACCAGTCATCGGTTGGTGATGGAGGTGTATTAAGTACCTAGATTGTTATTCAAAATAAATAGAGTTGTATCTACTTTACCTCTTTTGAATCTATGCTTCATTAAAAATGAACTAAGTCGTTCATACGAAGCCCGTGGAGCTTGTTTTAATCTATAAAAGGCCTTGTGCAGTTTGTAGACATGATCACACTTACTCAAATCTTCAAATCTCGATGACTGTTCTACATACACTTTTTTTATGTATCTATTTAAGAATGCACTCTTGACGTCCATTTGATACAGTTTTAAGCCTTGTGCAACTGTGTATGCCAGAAGAATTCTTATAGCCTCAAGTCTTGCAACCGGCATAAATGTTTCATCATAGTCAATTCCTTCTCCTTGAGAGTAACTTTGTGCTACCAATATGGCTTTGTTCCTTGTGATCACCTCTGCCTCATCTAATTTGTTCCTAAATATCCACTTAGTTCCAATTACAGGGCGATCCTTTGGTCTCTTTACCAGACTCCATACATGGTTTCTAGTGAACTGAATTAGCTCTTCATGCATAGCTAGAATCCATGTCTCATCTTCAAGAGCTTCCTACACATTCTTTGGCTCTACCTGCGAGACAAAAGCTAAATAATCACAGGCAAATAAATTACTTCTGGTTCTCACCCCAACTTGTGGATCTCCAATGATGTTTTCCTTTGGATGACTTTTGGCGTATCTCCATTCCTTAGGTAATTCTTAGTCCACTTCTTCTTCTTACTGGAGCTCCTTTATTGGTGGATCTGGTTGATTTTATTTTTGAATCAAGAGATTTTTCACTTACTTTGTTAGCTCATCTGCATCATCATTTTCACAAACAGACCTTTCTCTTCCTTTTGAAAGAGGGTTAGATTCGTCAAATTTGACATGTGCAGTCTGTTCAACATGAAGAGTTCTTTTATTAAAAACTCTAAATGAGTTCGGTTTAGAGATATATCCGAGAAAAATACCTTCATCAAATTTTGAGTCTAGCTCTCCCAGATTGTCTTTGCCATTATTGAGTATGTAGCACTTGCATCCAAATGACTTGAGGTGACTGATATTAGGCTTCTTTCCTTTGAACATCTCATAGGGTGTCCTTTAGTATTGGTCTGACCATAACTCTGTTGATAACATAGCAAGTTGTGTTTATTGCTTCAGTCCAAAAATATCTTGGAAGATTGTAATCTGTTAGCATTGTCCTTACTATATCTAATAGAGTCGTGTTCTTTCTTTCGGCTATTCCATTTTGTTGAGGTGTCCTGAGAGTTGAGAAATTATGTTCAATTCTATTCTCATCACAGTGTGACTAAAATTTTGTGTTCTGGAATTCTCCTCTATGATCGCTTCTTAATGCAACTATGTTGTATTTCTAATTTCTTTGGACTTTCTTTTACTGAATTGGATAAATGTTTCAAAGGTATCAGCCTTGTGTTCCAAAAATGAGACCCATGTGAATCTAGAATAATCATCTACTATCACTAATCCATAATTCTTCCCTCCAAGGCTTGTAGTCCTTATCGGTCCAAATAAGTCCATGTGAAGTAGTTCTAGAGGTTTGTTGGTAGTCACAATGTTCTTGCTCTAGAAATTTTTATTGACTAGTTTTCCTTTCATGTAGGATTTGTAAATAAGTAATTCTTTAATCTTTTTCAAGGGAAGTCCTTCGACCAAATCATATTTTACTAATTTTCTTATAACACCTTGACTTGCATAGCCAAGCCTTCTATGCCATAGAACTGCATCTTCTTCTTCCTTGGCTATAGGGCATATATGTTGTGTTCTTAGATCATCCATATAAACTACATACATATTTCTCTCTCTTTGTGCCTTGAATGTGACTTTATTTTTGTGAGGCTCAAGGATTATGTAGTGTTCTACTTCAAACTTCACTTGATGCCCCTTATCACATAATTGACTAATGCTTATTAGATTGTGCTTTAATCCTTCTACATATAGCACTTTGTCTATGCATTGGACAGTTTTAAATCCGACTGTCACTATGCCTTTGGCTTGTCCTCTTTTATTGTCTCCATATGACTGTCACTATGCCTTTGACTTGTCATCTTCTATTGTCTCCATAGGCCACAGTTCCTCCAGTCTTATCTTTGATTTGAGTGAACAGTGACCTATCCCTAGTCATATGTCTTGAACAACCACTATCGAGGTACCATTTTATGTTGTTGGCTTCAAGGTAGATCTAAAACTTATGAGTTTTAGGTACCCAAATCATCTTGGGTCCTTTGGCATTAATAAATGAATGTGAGGAAGCTTTAGGAGTCCATTTCATATTCTTACCTTTTTCGACTTGTTGTATTTTAGGATTGTTTTTATACATTTCCTTTTGAAAGTTTTCTACTCTTTTAACTTTTATGAATTTTGGTAGAGGATATTTTTTATATAGATTTATTGGAGTTTTATCTTTGTGTCTGTTATACCCAATACCTTCTTTTCTGAATCTCATTGTTTGAAATTTTAGTACTTCTTTTAACCATTTTTCACCTTTTGTGAATATATCTAAAGTTTTCTTGAGGTAGGCTTCTTATTTTTTGAGTTTAATGATTTCTGCTTCTTTCATCAATAATTTATTATTTTGATCTTTTATGTCATCTATGTTTTCAATTGATGTATTGGTGCTTGCCTGAAGTTCTTCACATCATATTTTGAGTTCATGTTTAGTTATTCATTATCTTTAGTTAGTTCAGTAACTTTTATTTTTAAGGATTTGTATTATACACACTTTACATCTCTTAAGTTATGATGTTCCTTCTTAAGATTTTTAAGTTCTTTATTGACTATCTTAAAATTTTCATATAGTTCTTCTAGAGCATCTTCTAACGAGTAAGCTAAATCAGATTCTGAGCTAAGGTTAGAATCATATACCTGATCTTCCTCAGACTCTGAATCTGACAAACATGATGTGGACTCTTCATCCTCCCATACTGCCGTCATGGCCTTTTTCTTGAAATGTATTTTAAATTTCTTGAAATTTTTTTGCTTCTTCCACTCTTTATTTGTTTTCGTCTGTCTCTTGAGTTTAGGGTAGTCTACCTTTATATGTCCCAGTTTGTTGCATTCGTGGCAGACAACTTCCTCCTTCTTATAAGATTCATGCTTGGAATATTTCTTCCTCTTCTGATTTTTTGAGAACTGTCCCTGCTTCTGCATTTTCTTCTTTCTCATAATTCTCTGTAATCTTCTGGACAGCATTGCAACTTCTTCATCCAAATTTGCTGGAGTTTCTTCCTCATCTTCTAATTCTAGTTGGGACTCTTCAGCTTTAAGTGCATTTGTCTTTCTGCTTGTAGAAGTTTCTCCCAATCTTTGCATGTTTATTTCATGAGCCATGAGCGACCCTATCAATTTCTCTAGAGACATTGTGGTGAGGTCGTTTGCCTCCTCAATGGCTAAAACTTTGGGTGTCGCTTAGCAGCAATGTAAGTATCTGTCTTACCATATCACCAGAGCTGTATTCCTTACCTAGTGTAACCAGTCCATTGGTGATATCGGTGAATCTGTAATACATCTAAGAGATAGTCTGCTTTGACATCATCTTGAATTGTTCATACTAAGATACAATGATATATATTCTTGTTTCCTTCACTTTGTTTGTCCCCTCATATGTAATCCAGAGCTTTTTCAATTCCATATTTGTTGTGCTGTCTTGCTTGCATAAACTCTATTAAATTGAGCTCTTGATAATTCGCAACAAAGATGGTATTTTGCCCTGGCATTCTAAGAAGCATTGTTCTTATCAGTAGTATTCCATTCTTCTCTCGAATTAGAAATAATATGATCACCCTATTTAATTACCATAGGTCGTAGTTCTGACTCTTCAAAAAGAAACTCCATTCGAGATTTCCAATAAGCATAGTCTGAACCATCGAACAGTGGAGGACGGTTGACGAATTGCCCTTCTGCCATCTCAGTCATATAGATATTTTGCTCTCAGATCGTTAGATCCTTTTTAATAGAGAGCCTGGGCTCTGATACCACTTGTTGCCCAGTATATGGCTATGGCCCAGAGGGGGTGAATAGATAATAAAATTTTAATCAACTTAATTAGAGAACTATGAGATGCAACAGAATTATTTAGCAACAATATGAAAGAAGATGAAGTACGAAGACTGGCACACAAGAAGGTATATCAAGATTTATACTAGTTCGGTCATGACTCCCGAGTCACACCTACGTCCAGTTCCTTAGAATAACACCTAAGGTTCCACTAGTCTTTCCAAGACACAAATTACATTGGGATGTTTTTCTCAGGTGTTCAGTCACACCTCGAGCACTCTTGCAATTAGAGTCCCAGCTGAATTTTCTAGTATCATCCAAACTTTACAGAATATTATTCTTCTTCTGGACAATCTTGTCTGCAAGCAAGTACTACTCCTTCACAAGGAGAAGGGAGCTACAATGTAAAAGAGAATACGTGAGTGGTGCCTCTAGATAGGCTTATAGGGTACAGTTAGATGCAGTAAGTTAAAGATAAATAATCAAAATAGAAATATTGCAATCTTGAATTTAAGAAGCCTTCTAAAGAAATAAAACAAAGTAATGTAGAAGGCTTGAAGAAATCAACGGAAGAAAAATGAAGAGTAGAAGGATTGCAATAGTTGTTTTTCTTCTTGCAAAAACTTGAGCAGAATGAAGAGTTGAAGGCGTGACTGGCTTGCTTTTCACAACTCTTGTAGCATGTGTTTCTGGCTAGAGGTTGATTTAAAAAGTTGTTTAAATTTTCCTGTGGTCCGAGCATTTATAGCCTTCTCAAAGATACTTCCGTTAGACATATTCTTGAGGCTGTTAGACACAAAACAGTGAATGTTAGGCTCTATAAGATATTTGTTAGACATAAGCACATGATCGTTGGACACAAAACATGTGTCTCGAAGCTTTCTTTTCTTCAGCAGATCTTCCTTCTTCCTTAGAGTATCAGTCAAACTGCAAAGAGATGATCTTCTGGCGTGATATCCTGAAGTCAGAGTACTTCTCCGAGGTATATTTGTTTACCTAGCTATCACTTCTATAGAAAATAAATTTGTTACGCTGAATACAGACATGGTCAAAGACATATGTAGGTAAAATATATTTGTCTTTAGTCTGGCTTGATATGTGTCTGCATAGTCTCTATGTTATACCCTTTCTTTTCAGTCTATTTTTACTTGAGATAGTGTAAAGAAAAACTTGACCTTTCCAAATCTTCAGATAGAAGTGATATAAAAAGGGACATTTACATGACTTGCAATAAATGTCTATACGTGGACATTAAATGGATTCGAATTTCAAACTTCATTGAGATAGTCGATAATAGATTTTGAGATAGTCAAAGTGCAAGCAACTATGTGAACACTTAACTGAATAGCTGATTCGACTATGAATTTGAGATAGTCGAATGATAGTATTGACTATGTAAAAAGTCAGTTAAATAATTGACTAAGTTAACTGATAGTTGTAGACAAATTTGAGATAGTCAAATACCTGATCGACTATGAATTTGAGATAGTCGAATGATAGTATCGACTTATGTGAACTTGCTCGATAGTCAGTTAAATGATCGACTAAAGTACCTTTAGCTTGATATCGAATATGTCTGAAGATAACTACAAAACTTAAGTAACTAACTCAAATAAAGTAGTAGAAAATTAATAATTGAGTTTTCTAGATAGCGATTATGATATAAAAATGATTAAGTGAACTCAGTGTGCCTATGCTATCTTGTCTTAGCCTGAACAACGACTATGTTTTACTTTGTTTCAAGTTTATCTATTATTGAGTTATCTTTAGTGTATAGTGCTAATCGGTTTTGTTATCACCAAAACCAATTAGATTTAGAGGGATAACATAATTTCCAAAGGTATCAGCCTAACAATTTTACCCAAACACCCCCTTCACTCGACAATTAGCTGATTTTACTGTCAGAGGGTTGTCCCCTAAGGTATCTCCCAGGACTCCTTTTGACATCTTCTCGGTGGCCGCAGGTCCTTATCTCGGTGAGGCTTGGGCTCTAGCTTCGCCAACTATTGAAGGTGTCGGTCGAAAGGTGGGTAACCATTTTTCGACCGCTACACTCTTTGGCTGAGCAACTAGCTATCGTTAAATGTCAACTCCAAGCTCTGACGAAAGCCTACCAGGGCCTCCTCGACTAACAGGCAGGACAGGACCGTGCCTCCACCGCTACCCCTATACCATGGTGTAGGGCCTCGACAGCGGTAGATAACCGAGCACCCTCGGTCGCCTCTATAGCACGGATACTCTTCTAGCCCCAATACTCTCAGCGTCACTCACCAAGCCAGAATGGTGCAGTGTTTTCGAGTTAATATTTGGCCTCGCATAAGATGAACCATGCACGTAACCATCCAAAGATGTGGGATTGACTTGTTTAGACCACTTATATATATAACAAGCAAAATGCACAACATCTCTTTTTATGTTTGACTATTAGTAAATATGTTTAAGCATTATGACAGATTTGGGTATATCTTGTACATCATTTAACTCTAGAATAACTTTGCCCTCGTCACCGAATCTTTAGCGCATGGTTTTACATCTCAGTCCGGGTCGGCCCGACCCGCACGACCCGGACCGCCCTAGGCGGTGGGCCAGACAGCCGGGCCGTGGGTCGTGGCTGG
This sequence comes from Amorphophallus konjac, assembly GCA_022559845.1. Lineage (NCBI taxonomy): Eukaryota > Viridiplantae > Streptophyta > Magnoliopsida > Alismatales > Araceae > Amorphophallus > Amorphophallus konjac. Next base: position 114,346 of record JAHNEJ010003386.1, on the reverse strand, counting down.
GTCTTAGTGGACCGCACCGACCCGTGCGTCCCGCCACGTACCAGACCGGTCCGCTACGAGGCCGGCCTGGTACGTGCGGGTCGGCCGGCTCGTGCCGATCCGCCCATTTAACGGGCCGGTGGGGGGGGGGTTCTCTTTAGGCTTGCAGCAGTGGAGGGCGGCCAGTGGAGGTGGCGAGCAGCGAGCGACGGTGGACGGCGGCAAGCAGCGGCAGGGACCGCCCATCGGAGGTAAGTGAGTGGTTTTTTGAAATTTTTTTTTTGGGGGGAGGGTCGCCGGTGGGAGGCCGGAGGGGGCTGTGGGCGCCGGTAGGGGATGGTGGGGTACGGCAAGGGGGCAGGGGGACGGTGGCTGAGGGTTGGGGGCGCGCAGGGGCGGTCTACCGCCGGTGATGGGGGTGGGGGAGGGGGGGCGAGGGGCGGTCTGCCACCGCTGCAACCGCCGGTGGGGGTGGGGGAGGGGCGCAGGGCCGGTCTTCCACCGCTGTAGCCGCCGGTGGGGGGTGGGGGTGGGGGTGGGTGAGGGAGGGGGCGTAGGGGCGGTCTGCCACTGCTGTAGCCGCCGGTGGGGGTAGGGGTGGGGGAGGGGGGGCGGTCTACTGCCACTGGTAGGGGTGGGGGGGGGGGACGGTGAGGGAGGCTGGAGGGGGCGGCAGTGGCCGCTGGGCGACGGTGGCGGGTGGGGAGGTAGAGGTGGGGCAGGGTTGAGAGAGAGGTTGGGTTAAAAAATTTAAAATTATATTTTACATGTATTAAATAATGTAATTAATTTTACATGTTGATTTATTTATTTTTGTAACAAAAGATGTAGATTTAATTTACATATATTAAATAATGCATTTAGTTTTACATATTGTAGAATTAAATTTATTATTTTCATTACAATTATATTTGTAACAAATAATATATTATTTAATCTTTTTAATTGTACATGTTCTAAATTTAATGTTTTGGATAATTTTTTCTTTTGTAAAATATTTAGTTATATGTAAAAATTAATTTGTAAAAAAATAAAATATTTATAATTTATATTAGTTCATTATCAAATTTTGTGATATTTATAATTTACATTTCTTAAATTTAGGAGATACATTTAAGAACGCTATGGCTCCTAAAGAACGTCCAAATGACATTGGATGGTCCCACGGAGTTATGTTGGATGGCAACCGTAGGTGTTGGCGTTGTAACTACTGTAAAACAGAACACCGGGGAGGAGGTGTGTCTCGGTTGAAGAAGCACTTGGCAGGAGGAGCTGCTGCGGGATACTCTGAAGTTGCTGGGTGTACCCATGTGTCTAGAGATGTGAAACTTACAATGGCCAGGCACCTACGGGAGAAGAGAGTTGAGATGTAAGAAAAGGAAAAAAAGAACAAAAGAGATGAAGCGACAGTTAGCGGAAGAGCAAGCGATAGCGACGAGGATGAATGCGTATGGACACCCAGTGACGAAGACCTACAAGAGCGTTCTGACCAGCCTAATGTGTATGTCACGGTGAATGATCCATACGAAGCACAGTTTCGTGAGGCAGTACGCTAGAGTAGGAAAGATGCAATACATCCCGAGAAGACGAGAGTGCGAAGTCGCGAGGCGGCAAGGACTGAAGCATCAGGGAGTGGTGGTTCATCTACGACTCGACAAACCATGGGACATGAGGAGTTTCTTCACTGGTGACTCGGGTTCACAAAGAAAAAGGACACAATTGATCAACATTGAAGATGTGGAGTCCGGTGCACTATCCCGAGAGCATGGCAAGCAAACGAGGATGGATGATGCATATGGTCAGAAGGGGCCTAAATGAAAATTTGGTCAGGCCGTTGCAAAATGGTGGCACCCCGCGGGTCTGCCTTTCAATGCGAGGAACAGCCCTTACTACAAGCCAATATTTCAGGAAGCACAAGTTCTTGGGTTACACTTGCAACCATCTACAGCGAGAGAGTTGGCCGGCATATATCTTGATGAACAAGTTGTTGAGATCAAGAGTTAAATTGACTCATTCAAATAAAAATAGACAAAGTACGGAGTCACACTGATGTGTGATGGATGGTCAGGTACCACAAAAAGTAGCCTGATCATCTTCCTTGTTTATTGTGATAGACATGTTTTCTTTCACAGATCAGTGGATGCGTTAGGCCAAGTCCACAGTCACTAATATATTTTGTCACTGATGGAACTAGTGGTGACCGAGATCAGGGAGGAGTACATTGTTCAAGTGGTGACAGACAATGGCTCAAACTATAAGAAGACTGGGGAGGAGCTGATGAGGACCAAACGACACATTTTCTGGACCCCCTGTGAAGCACACTATGTAGATCTAATGCTGAAAGAGATTGGTCAGCTTCGTGTAGTCAAATCTGTGATTGAGGTGGCACAAAAAGTCACGAAATATATCTACAACCACACACTTGTATTGGCATGGATGAGAGAGCATTGTGGCGGCGAATTGTTGAGGTCCGGCATCACAGGATTTGCCACTAACTACATCGCATTGCAGAGCCATTTGAAGCACAAGGATGGGTTGAAGCAAATGTTTAGGGGTGAGACTTGGCTGAGTTCCTCTTTTACTGCTTCACGTGAAGGAGGGGAGGTCGAGGGGATTGTCAACACCAGTAACTTTTGGGATATAGTGAAGATATTGGTATCATTGATAGAGCCACTGTATGAGGTACTGAGATGTGTGGATGAGGATAGAGTACCAACCATGGGGTTGGTGTACAGAAAAATTGAAGCTGCAAAGCGGAAGATTCTTGCAACGTCCAAGAAATATGGATCCACCATCTTAGAGATTATAGAGGATAGATAGGATAGGCAAATGAGCCGCGATCTTCACATGGCAAGTAAACATTTACATTCTCTAACAATAAAAGAGCCGCGATCTTCAGCTTATATAAATATTTTAGACTATCTTGTGACTGCAGCGTACTACCTACGGCCGGCCTTTCAATATGCTCGGGGCCTCGCTTATGACGATACTTTGATAGAATCCGTCAACATTGTGGTAGACCGATTGTCTCACAGGCCAACAGATACTGCTGATATATTGAATGAGGTATACTTGGATATTTTGCCATTGAGAATATGAAATGAATTATACACTTATTATTTCTGATAATGTAGATGAAAACGTTTAGAGAGGCAATTGGTTCATTTACGACACCAAATGCCGTGGCCAACCGTGACAGACTCGATGTAGGTAACGTATTTTCACAATGCTCCCTCTATAGCTCAACAAGTAATTATTGCATCTAATTATTTTATTATACATCATCTGCCTTAATCACAGCTGAGTGGTGGCTAAATTACGGCATAAGTGCACTGATATTAAGGAAGATCGCAATGAGAGTTCTATCACAAACATCCTCATCGAGTGGGTGTGAGCGAAATTGGTCGACATTCTTCTTCTTACATACCAAGCTCAGGAATAGGCTAACACACCGAAGGCTGGACAAAATGGTGTATGTTTATTACAACATGAGGCTAAATGTTCGGCATGTGCAGATGGATGCAAGGAGAGGAGAGGGAAATTATGACCCAACAGATGCTGTGTACTTGCGAGACAATGATGACCCTATGATTTTATGGGTTGCAAGAACCACAACTGAGCGTGGTGAGGCAGAACTTGATTGGAGGGCAAAGAACCAGGTGAGACATCACGACATAATACTTTTCTCGCAACAGCTGTGTAGCAGGCAGTAGGGGAGGGAGATGACATCGATGTGCAGATGGTTCGAGATGAGTCAGCAACGGGACGTGATGAGGAAGTTAATTTCGATGAAGACCTCATCATTGGGGGTGGAGACACATCGTATGCGTACGATGATACAGCATGGGAGCGATTGATGCAACCTCCAGCAAATCCACGTCCACTGCTAGCTCAGGTGAAATAATATATACAAATCGAATCGCATATTTGATTAGAGAGCGTAGGCATATATCTATGTATGATGATGTAAAAAATATATTATAGGGCAAGCCGACAAATGAACAGTGGTCTCGAGTTGCTGCACCGTGACATTCAATATCTACGGAACCCAGAAGGTTATCAACTTCTAGAGAGGCTAGGGGGAGTTCATCATTTAGAGAGATGAAATTATATTACCATATGTACATTTATATGTTGTATTTCATTGCTAATTGAATATATTATCCTTTCAAATGTGTAGCCTTCGGTGGCATCCTAAAAATCATCTCAGTCTGCTGCGCTACGACCCTCAGCATCTAAAGCACCTAGTCAGTCGTCTCAGGTATACGTATAGACTTACACAGTACAAAGTAACTTGAACTTCTTATCTAACAAAGCGTCCGCTTCTCAGGCATCTAAAGGGACACAACATGCAACAGATAAGCCACTGCCTGCTCCACAGAAGAAAAAATTATCATGGACCATATTATTCAAGACCAAAAAGGACACGCAACCACTATTAAATCCGATAGATATTGCAGACTTGGAGACATTAGATCCCAATGCAGATGACGAGACTCTCGAGCCATCTGTTGAGCCCCGCATCAGTGTGAGTCATGACTCCGATGAGGACAGTACACCGATAGGGTCTTCATCCCATAGTCATGGTGGTTCTCAATGTGGTCAACGGAGTCGTCGTGGGGATACTAATGCTGGTGGCAGAGAGTATAGCAGTGGTCAAGGCAGAGGTCATGGGGGCCGCGAACGTGCCGCATGGACAGAGGAGCAGCACTTCACACATGCCACGCAATATGAGGACCACGGTGCTCCACCGCCAGGGACGAGACGGGCAGCTGATCATTGGGATCCATACTATGGAAGTTTTGTTGCAGACAGTACCAGCTATCAAGGCATGCTGTCTGATTTTGAGAGGATGAGCACACATGACTCTCAGTGATCTGGAAGCGAGTATGGACGGTCATGGCCGCAGCAGCCGATGTATCATGGCGATTAAGATAGCAGTAGTTCATTCTTCCCATCGTATCCATATCCCCATGCCCATGCTTCAATGCTGCATTATACCGAAGGATACGATCAGCCCTCAACTGTGCCACCGTCGGTCGTGTACTCACAAGGTTCGCAGCAGTATGAATACTACGTACGCATGTACTGAGAGAACTATGCAAGTTCGATGAGTTATGAAGACTATCTGTCCTATCTGCGGAGCACGTATAATGTCAGATTATTTGGATATGGGATGTGGCCAAATTTGAGCCCATATGATTAGGAGTATGTATCATTTATTTATATTTATGAGTACCTATAAATTAATCGTATTTTTTTTCATATCTTTAGTTTTGCACTTATCATTCAAGTTACTAATACAAAATTTTACAACATTTGCAGGTCATCATGGACGGACGACGTCACCCTGCGTGGGAGCATGGTTACACTGTTGAGGGTGATCGACATATGCACTGTAGATACTACGGACATCGCATCACCGACATACACAGATTTACAGAGCACCTTGCGGGAGTGGGACGGGATTACCGTGCATGCTCTTTAGTTCCAGAGGATGCCCGAGATTACTTTCGGACATAGTTACGGGAGGGATATGTTTCTCGTAGCAGAGCCGGGGCATCGTATCATCTTCTACGTCCAGGGTACCCCCACCACTAGCACCGGGCAGAGTAAGATCTTCCTCCACGTCCAGAGTTCGAACAGCATCAACACCAGCACCAGCACCAGTCGCACCAGTAGCAGATGATAGACTTGAATGTATAGATGTAGTGAGGACTTTTTTTAGAGATTTTCATGTACCCTCCACCGTTACATATGACCCATTATTTGTGCAGATGGTTACATATTTTCAGTCTCACCTACATGTACCTCCACACACTAGGATATAGTTAGATTATACGGGTCATCCGTCTCATGTATCTGATTCTGATTGAGATTCGGGATTCACAGATGACTCAGATGAGTGAGTTTTGACATTTTGTACTTTATGATTGGAGTTGAATGATGTCGTTATTATGTCTATGTTTACTTTACCATATTAAGTGAATTTTTTTATCTCTTAAAATAAGATGTTTAATTAAGAGGTGTAATATGTTATTTTTATATAATTAATTATGTGTAATTTAGTATGGATCTATTATCACAAAAAATAACTCTACATTCTAACATTATTAAATATATATGTTATATATAATTCAAATGAAATTTTATTAAAATTTCATTTTTTAAAAAATAAAATTAAAAAAATTAAAAATTAAAAAATCGTATCGTCTTTCCGAGCGGACTGGGTCGCTGGGCGACGTGTCTAACCCGACCCGATCCGGGCCGTGACCGAGTCGAACGGGTCACTCTGGTCAGCAGATCTTTTGCTTTAGCGCCACCGACAACTGCACATTTCAAAATTGAGAATTTCAAAACCAGATGTTACAACATTTTTACAAACAAGTACCCAATCTCCGCTCGGACACAAGATAGAAGACAATGCACACGAGCCGATTCCGTGATTGCGGTTCACAACAATTCCACAAGTTTAGAAGGGTTACGCAGGAAAGCCCAACAACAAAACACGACAAGAACGTGTGGCGAGCGGGACCCACAGGAGACATCACATTTGTCGTCTTGTGGTGCTGTTTTGCTCCATCATGACCCAGGGATTGCCTCCCAGCCACCATCACCCTTCGAGCTGACTTCGTGATCCGAGCACTCACTCTCACTCCTTTGCCATGTCACCCCCTGTCAATCCTCACTGTGTGCCTCTAAAAAGATGGGGTGGTGTGATCATGTGTTGATACGGCTAATCTCACCTCTGATGACCTTTCTAGAGCAGTACCAAGCAACATGGAGACCTTCTGTGGGATTTGCTAGCTGGGTGTTACAGTACATGAACATGCTTGATTAGATGTCTGACAGGTTTCAAAGCGGTTGTTGACACATCTTCAATGTAGTCTTGTATCTAGAGCCTAGAATTAATTGCGTTCGTAAAAGATAGCCATTTCGAATTTTGGCACATTTTATCATTTAACTTGAGTTAGATTTATTATACCGGATTTTTAAAAAAAAAAGTCTAACAGTGTGTGTGTACTTTGTCCAAGTCCAGCAGCTGTGCCCTCCTCCGCATGTGGTGCAGTTTCTACAACTCAATCATATTTGGTCAATGCTGGGGCCTTTACCTACCCACACAATTTGACGAGATGGATAGATGGTATGTCGCCAGGTCAGTGTAAAAAGAAAAAAAAGAGGAAAAACATATACTGGGAACATTCCGGAGAACGGCCGTAGTTGCATAACTGAAACATGCAAGCGGGATACATTGCAATCATGTCATTATATTAAGATATTAAATCTTGTAAAATATAGTGAAGGAATCCCTAGGATTTTTTTTTAACATTCATTTTTGTTTCCCGTTAGTCTAAAACGAATCTTAGACCACTAGACCAGATGACTACTAACAAAGTAGATCGAAGAAGTGAGACATTAACAACAAGTCATGGGTTCAAATTGGGTCTCAATTAATGTTCGATGAGGAGGAATGTTGAACCCATATATATATATATATATATATATATAGGCAGTGGAGAGACCCCCTTCTAGTCCCTGTATCGGAGAGACCCCCTCTGATCGCACAGGCACTGGAGGGAGGCCTCCCAATCCCAGCCATGGAGGGACCTCCCCTCCGGCCACCCCACACCAGAGGAAGCCCCTCTCCAGTCATCTCTCTCTCTTTTCCTCTCTTACATAAAAAAAAAAGCCACCGAAGGGAGGTCCCTCCGGTCTCACGCACTAGAGGGAGACCCCCTCCGATCAAGGCACCAGAGGGAGGTCCCTCCTGTCGCACTCACCGGAGGGAGACCCCTCTCTCTCTCTCTCTCTCTCTCTCTCTCTCTCTCTCTCTCTCTCTCTCTCTCTCTCTCTCTCTCTCTCTCTCTCTCTCTCTCTCTCTCTCTCTCTCTCTCTCAGGCACCGGAGGGAAGTCCCTCTGGTGCCTCATCTCCACCTCTATAAAAGGGGGGCCCTTCATTGGGGGGGGGGGGAGCATCATGGAGAAGCTTACGTAAGGAGTATTTGGAGCTCCCGAAGACATTGAAGGCTTGAAGACTCGAAGATGTCTTGTTGTTTAAAAACCCACAAAGGAGATATGTTCCACACATGCCCCTAACATTGGGGATATGCACTTGTGATGTTGCCAAGTTACCAAAATAACGAAGAAATTATGTGAACTTTAGAAATAACCTTAGTCTACGAAGAAGCATTTGAAATCATGAAAAAATCTTGTCACCTGCATAAGTTGCAGAAATATTCTAAAGTTTTGCAAAGCTCTTGAATTGTCCAAGAAGTTTGGGAAAGATCTATATGTTTAAGAAAATTAGGAAAAAAACTCTTATCTTTCAAAAAAAATGTACTTGCTTATGGAAAAACTACAGAGAAACCCTTTAGAGATTAGGAAATTATAACTAACCTTTGAAATGTCAAGAAATTACAAATAAATCTTAAAATTTTAGAAAATTGCAACAACCCTGAAGTCTAATTCTGCTATCCAAATATTATAGAAATACCCCTGCCTCGTGGAAAATTACAGAAAAAAACCTACAAAGATGAAAAGTTTTAGAAATGTCTTTATGTATCAAAAACTTATAGAACTACTCCCTAGTAGTAGAAAATTATAGAAAAACCTTAGAAGATGTAGAAATTATAGAAATACCCCTATATATGAAAAAATATAGAAAAGTCCTCCGAACGCATCCACCAATGACGAAGCAATCAGGAAAGGCATCCATTAAGCTACAAGCACTCAAGGGAGGACCACCGCCCATGACACTCTTGCTTTGTGAAGTGTTCTTGTCCTTGTGCATTCACAAAACATGAGAAAAGAGAATATGTTGCATATATGCCCTTATGTGCATTGTTCCTAAGTCCTAATGGACATTTTAAGAAATAAATTCAAAAAAAATGAGCATACATCAACTGTTAAGGGGTGGTCAAGGAGATTAAAGCATGGAGGCCTGTCCACATGCCTTGTGATCAAAAAAGTCTGCTAATTACAGATGTACCCTGAGAACGTCAAGAAATGACAAAAATGTCCCGGAATGACAAAGTTCTCTCTAAATGTCAAGAAATGACAGATATGTCCCGAGAAGTCAAAAATGAAAAGTGTACTAAAAAAGGTCAAAAATTGCAAATCTACTCGAAGAAGGTCCAATATTGTAGAAATATCCAACAAGGGTTAGAAGAGGTAGAAATAGCCTAAATTCTTTTGAAACTACAAGAATTCCATGATGTCTAGGAAAACTATAAAAATACCCTAATAGAAGAAAAATTACAAATATATCTACACACTGTGTGAAAATGTCATTTATGGACATCAAGTAAAATAAAGGGTCTAATGACGGTCAAAAGAGAGATCATAACCGAATGCAATCCAACATATCGATAGTGATCATCTTGACGATCCAACAGCCTGATCGTGATAAAATTTAAATTCAGCAATCCAATCAGGGGATAAAAGTAAGTTCAATGGCGTGATCGTGACAGAAGTAAATTCAAAGGGCCCAAATGCAGACTGAAGTAAATGCACAGGGTCTAATTGCAATCGGATGTAATTCCTAAGACTCGATTACATAATCGGGACCATATGTAAAGGTCTTGAAAGATCGATTGTAATTCAAATTATATATGTTTAAGGAAATAAAGTCTTCAAATTTATTTGTAAGAGTATGTACCTATAATGGATGATAATTAAGGTCATTTATATCATTCCAGATAGAGGCAAAAGACATTCTTTGATAGTTAATTAAAAGTGTTTAGACTTTACGCCATTGTAAACAAACACCAACTACGATTGGTGGGAAAAAGTATAGCACATGAACCTTAAATCGTCTGATAAATTCAAAATAAGTAATAAATAAATATAAATAAACATGCTGATGATACTCAAAAAACATAAATTTAAATTCATCATCAATATATCTGTATTTTTCACGTGAAACAGACTAGCACATTCCGTGGGACTTTTTTTGTCTTCCATTTCTTTATCAAAGAATAGTCTCCTCTCTATAAAGGTTATGACTCTTTCATATTCTTGCAAGAAATTCAAAAGATTCTCGCCGTTGAAGCTGTCGCCGGGGACATCAAGGTTAAGATTGCCATGGGCATCAAGGTTAAGGATTCCCTTTGAAGGTCAAATGTCAACACAATACATGTCTAACCTGCTCCTACTAATAGGGGGCAACATTGCCCCGACCATGACTGCCACTGCTGGGGGCATCAAAGTGAAGGCTTCCCCTTGAGAACCAAGTGTCAACAAGTGCCATGTATTGTTCCTGCCAACTAGGGGCAATGCCACCACCAAGGTCGAAAACCTATTGTGGTTACGTCCAAGTTTGGCAAGATTAGTACTTGTCAAAAAAAAAAGAGTATAATCGGTGAGATTGAGGCGAGCCGATCTTGCAACAATGCTTTGTCAAATACATTTGAGGTAAAAATGAAAGAAGCTAGCGCCTAAGCCTCGTCTCCGAAGTAAGTGCACCGGTGAAAAGCCAAAGCCTCTAAACTTGAGCAAGGGGGGCAATCTTATTACCGTTTATATGAAGTTAAGATAGAAATGAAAGAAGATGGCATCTAAGCGTCATTCAAAAAAAAAGTGTGCCGACAAGAAGCCAAAGATCTGAAGCCCAAGCGAGGGGTGATTCTATGGAGCAACTCTATATCAAACAAATATTGGTCACCAAGGATGAGGCCCGAGCAATCAAAAGAGGCTAGGGTAGTTCAATCTGCCTAGTCATTAGCCCAACAACAAGCCAAGAAGCCAGCCATCAGAGATCCCCGAACCCTCCATCATTAGAGGTAGAAGAAAAAGAGGTCTAATAAAGTCCTTTAGTCTTCAGAAATAATCCGAACCCAGAAGACTGATAATCTTAGGGCTTCCTTGTCCTTGGTGTCGGGTTTTAACCGACTAAGGGTTCTCACTTGCCTGAGTTCGAAGCCTCAAAAGAAAAGGATATACAAATGCATAAATCATGCCCCAAAGCTACTCACAGTAGTAGACAAGAGGCATTCCTTACTTCTTTAAATACGATGCCTGGGTATGTCATCCCACATAGCAAAATAGACTGTTGATCTAAAGATATAGAAAGTCAATCCTGCCAAAGAATTTGCCAAAAAAAATTAATAGCAAAATTAATGAAACAACACAAATTCTATAAGTGAAGCAATAAGAGGCCGACTGGGGTAGAGATGTCTCGAAGAATCCAAGCCTTCTAAGGCATGAACTTTAGACAAGAACTTGAAATCCTGGGGGCATATTTAAACCATCCCTAAACCAGATTCTCCTTTCCCTCAAGACATGGCACAAAACAAGAAAAAGAAGAAGAATAGAAAAAAAAATGGAAAGGATAAAGATGAAAATAAGTTTAAAAAGTGAGAGAGAAAAAATGTTGAAGAACTAGGATGTCGGCTCAAAAAGTCAAAAGGGCATATCTAGTGAAGAAAACTCCAAGAAAATGTAGAAGCAAAACAATAAATAATGCTCCAAACAAAGTCTCATGCAAAACCTCAAGCAAGGTAATTCTGACAAGTAAGAGCCCAAGTAGAAGTCCGAAGCGGAAGGCTTTAAGCCAATTCCCAGATGAAGCTAGAAAGACAAGTCCAAGGAAGAAGGCTCAAAGTAAAGCTCTAGGCAGAGCCAGAAAGGCAAGCCCGAAGGAGAAAAAATTTCTAAGCAAAATCACAGGCAAATCCAAGGAGGACCTCTGTCCTTTCCCTTTCCAATTTCAACACTCCCTCAATGGAGTTCGCCATAAAACCTTGAGGTTTCAAACCTCTTACGGCTCTAAGCATGCCTTTCTGACATCAAGCCATCTATGCATGGGATCCAACCCATGCTTTGGCACCAAACCAGTGTTGAACACCAACTTATTCATTGATCCACCAATTTCGGATCTTGACCCACTTCATGCTCTAAGCCACACTTTTTAATTAAACACATTCTCTGATACACAAGATGATCTTGGAGCCTTAATTTGTGTCTATGGTATAAAACCAACTTTAGACGTCAACTTCTTTCCCTACCACCCATAAGGAAGCTATTAAATTCCTCACCAAATTTTATCCCCCCCACAAAAAAAAGAAGAAAAAGAAGAAAAGAAGAAGGAAAAAAATAAAGAAAGAAAGGAATAGAGGAGCATTGTCGGCCCAAGCCCTTCAAGACAATAGATCAAAGCAAGAATTTCAACTTTGGGGGCATGTTTCAGCCAGCCCCACAAGCCCAATATTCCTTCCTCCCAAATGGAGCGTGAGCTAACAAGGAGGAGAAGAACAAGAAAGGAAGGCCTTGAAAAGAAACATAAGCTGAATAAGCGACTGCCATTGAAACCCCCATAAAGGAAAATTTATCTCTGAAGAGTTGCAAAAGAGAGAGTAATATTTCTCCCCACTCAATGAAATGCATGTGAAGGTGAAGATGCATACGTTACATAGTCCACCTCAACTAGATCACCACCTCATCAGAGCTCAAATTCAGAGTTCAAAATAAAAAGAGAAAAAAATGAGGGTCTTTGTTGGGTCCCGTAGTGCAGGAAGACGGATCTAGCGGGGGGGGGGGGGGTGAATAGATCCCTCTAAAAATTTAAGTCTAATTTAAAACACAAACGCCACATAGCGGAAACTTAGCAAATGCTTAATATCTGATGATGTATATTCAGATTAACATGAGACCGTTCAAGAGTATGTAGATATGTTCACTCAACCGGTAGATAGACAGACTGAACTAAACGGTGTGTGTGTTTGAAACTGAGATCGAAGTGAAGCACATTAATCAAACCATCCTGTGAATGAGGGTAGAAGATATGGAGCAATCACACAAGCATTCATAGTGACACAAAGACTTTTAATGTGGTTCGGGACCACGATGGGCTCCCTACCTCCACCCCTCACTCAACTGAGTGAGACTTCACTGCTGGAAAACCAGCACGGGGATAAATCCACACATTCACACGGAGCCAAGCTCTAACTGTAATGCCCCAGATTTTTTAGATCCTTGTTCGTGGGTCCCGGATCTGGTTTCTCGAAGTGTTTGACTCCGTTGTGTCACGGAGCCAAGCTCTAACTGTAATGCCCCAGATTTTTTGGATCCTTGTTCGTGGGTCCCGGATCTGGTTTCTCGAAGTGTCTGACTCTGTTGTGTCCGAAATTTCATTTCAGACATCTTTCGTGTTCGGATCGGCGCGATCCGGAGTTGTTTCGGAGGCCCGGAAGTATTCCGCGGCTTTTCCGCGTGTGTTTTCCGATTCCCGTTGTGTGTTTCGGTAATTCCTTCGGAACCTCGTTGCAGGTGAACCGGGCCGTTCATCTGGGCGCGAGTGGTACCGTTGCGATCGGTGCGTTTCGAGGATCGCGGAAACGTGATTTTCTATTTTTTGGCATTTTTTAGAATTTCTAGATTTTCCTATATAAACCCCCTTTCTCTCTCTTCCCTCTCATTTCTCACTCACTCCCCTCTCTCTTCTCTCACGCTCTTTTTCTCCCCTCTCTTCTCCGGCGGCCGACGGAGTGAGGCGGGGGCGAGGTGGAGGCGGCGCGGGCGAGGACGCGAGCGACAATGGGCGAGGATCAAGGCGGTTGCGGGCGCGATCCCTCGGTGGATTCCGAGATGGCGTCGTTCGCGTTCTAGGTGATTTTCGGCGTGGATTAGTCGCTTCGGCGCGCGATTTCTTTGGTGGAGGTAGGGTGACATAACACTGCTGCGTTCTGCTCATTTTCCCTGCCATTGCACGTCGTTCAGCGCCGAAACGGCCGTGTTTGGGTCCGTTCTAGCGAAACTGTGGTTTTGTAGGTTTCGTAGGGTCGGTCGAGAAACGGCGACGATTTTCAGATCGGTTATTGTCAACGGATTCCTTGGGGCGAGAGCATTCTTTTCCCCCTAATTTCCTCTCGATTGGCGGTCCCGTTGGACAGGTAGAGCTCCAGGAAGCTCGATAACCCTTTTAGGGCAACTTCGGTAGAATCGCTTGTTTCTCGCGATTAGTGCATCGTTTTGACTCCAGTCTTGAGTCCATGTGATTGCGAGGGTGGTTGTGGCTGTATCCCCTTCGTTTCGGCACGAACGGGGCGTGGAAAGGCCACGATCGGGCGACCCCCTGGGTTTACCCGCCGTGATGGTTGGGCGGTCGAACCAGGGCCCGTCCATCGTATGGGCGGCTGCCTTTGGTCCGTTCATCTTCTCTTGGTTTTGGGGTTGTGCGGTCGGACGATAGACCACACATGTGATGTGCGGCCAGTTGAAATCGCATGTCTCCCCCATGGGCGGCCGGTCCCCAGCCGTCTGTCCTTCCGTGGGCTTGTGCGGCCAGGCACTGGCCGTATATCCCGGTTGACCCTTGGTCAACAGTTTAGTGTCGGTTGGGTGGGGCGGTTTGGTCAAAACCATTTTGACCGGCACTGGAGTAGGTCGGTTGGGTTGTGCGGACGATCCTTTGCTGCACATCCCCTTGGGCGGTCCAGCCCTAACCGTCCATCCACTGTTTGGAGTTAGTCCGATTAGGGCCTTGTGCGGCTCCTGCCTGACCGCATGTCTCTTGAGCGGCTGTGCCCCAGCCGCACGTCCATTGAGCGGCCCAGGGTGAACCGCACATGTGCCAGTCTAACCCGATGTTTCCGTTTTGACCAATTCGAGTCCTGGGTGTGTGGTTCTCGAACCATGTACCGACCCGTGGCCTGACGGATGCTATGCACGTCGTCGGGGCCAAGTGTCGTGGTACATTGTAGTCCAGGGTGTAGCGTTCTCGACTCGTGTCACCGTGTGTTGGCGTGCGTCGTCGGTTTCTCCAGAAAGCGATTCCCGAGTGGGTCCAGTGCGAGGCCTTGGGCTGCGAGCCCAGTTGTCCAGTCTTGGGCTGGAGGCTTCCTGATGGGAATCGACAACGAGCCAGTACTTTTCATATTGTATTTATATCCTTTAGTTTATTTTTATATCCACGGGAAAGTATACGCGCAATTGTACGGCTTTATCGGCCAATACGTCATTCCCACGGATTGTGTGGGTTTCTATGTAATTTGTCAGTAGGACCAGCAAGGGGGCCCCCAGCCCATTCCCATTGGTCCATGTCATCCATGTGGGGCTGGTCAACCATCCTAGGTGGCCATCTAGAAGGGTTGAATGCCATTTGATCACATGGGAGACAAGTGGCTTAATTAGTCCAAGGTGGGTTACCTACCTCACCTACCCATTCAACCCCATTAACCATGGTCAAGGGGGCGCCCCTCTCCCCTTGATTTTTTATTAGTGTTTGTGTGTTGTTCAAACCACATCCCAGCCCTTCAATCCCCAGCCCTTGATCCAAGGGTGTACAATTGATTAGATACCTAGCATATAAAACCATGTATTTTCCTTTGAAAATTAATGAAAAAATCAGAAAATTGTGTTGAATGCTTGAAGCTTCTTCCGCCCCCAGCCCCTCCTCCTGTTGTTCTTCCCTATCCAACCTCCTTTCTAGAGTGGAATCATATCTATTCCCCTTCCCCAATCTCTGGTTGTGATCTGTGGCGCCGCCGCCGCCGTTCGTGCCGCCGTCGGACCGCCAACGAGCCACCGTCGAAGTTCTATCCTTGGCAGATAGCAGTCTCTTCTCGAACTTCCTGCTATCAGCCACGGCCTCTTCTTGGCCTGAAAATTTAATGGTGTGTTCCCATCTTCCACCTCATCATCCACAAAAAAATTCAGATCCAAAATCCCTCGTTTAGTATTTTTCCATTTTCGTGCATCTTTCACTCCCAGATCTATTTTGTCTCTGTCTATAGTGACAGCAACCCTGTGTTTCTCACCTCCGACCATCTTTTTGATTTTTCCAAACCCTTCCAATTTCTCTAGGAGTTCTGTCCATAATCCTCTACATCCACGAATTTGCTTAATTTTTGATCAGCCTTCCATCTATTTTTAAAAATTCGTGTTCTTCCTCAGCTATAGTGTTGTCAGCCAGATTCCAGATCCGACCCACTGCTAGGGTACAAATCATAGAAATTTTTAGCCTTTCCCAAATCCAGATCCAAAAATAGTCCTGATTTCTTAGCTTGATTTCCAACAACTTTGCTGAAGACCATAACCTCAGATTCGGACGTTCACATATCGGTCAAAGGTAATTCTCAGGAAAGTTCCCTGCTAGTCTGAGAGTTCAGACACTGTACAATAGCAACCTTCAAAATTCGCCAATCCGAAGTACAGGCTTGATTATTTTTCTGTAATTCCCTTGAGTTGAATCCCTTCGAAGCATCTTTCCAACGGCACCAGTTTCGTCGCATTCCGACATCGGGGCTGATCGCAGCGTCCGTTCTCGCCGGAGCGCGCGCCAGAAAATAGAACCGGCAGATCCGTGGCGGTTATTCCGACCGGTGCCGATCGGAGCCGCCCGGCCTCCGGCCGGCGAACCAGCGCGCCCTCACTCCAGGGAGCGCCCTTCCAGGCATCCTCCACTACAGCGGTGCCACCGGGTCCCACACGGCCCCTTCGGACAGCACGTGGGCCCCACCGTCACGTGTTCGGGTGTTGCCGAAACAGCGCGAGAAGCCGCCCGTCAACCCGAATTCGGTCCTCCCGGACCCCATTGTGTAGCCCTTTACCTCCCTGCGTGGAGTGGGCAGCGATTTGTATTGCTATAATCTCCGTGTATTATTGTTCAGGGAGTACGAGTTTCGCCCGGGTCTGTCGTCCCCACGCCGAGCGCGTGGAGGTATCGCATTCGCTCCCTTACTTGGCATTTTGCTTACTTCATATATTTTTGTTTATGCCGCTGTTAGAGAGCATGTGTAGGGATATCTAGCTCGCTTTATCTATTCATTACCGCTGCTGCGAGAGAGTGTGAGACCGTCCCGTGACCCGATCCGGGCACACGAGAGAGCCGATCACCCTAGCTCATTGTCGGTTTCTCAACCGCGCACGTCCGACGCTTCCCTCGTTAAGGGACAACCGCGAGCTTGTCGTGTCCGTGTCTCGTCCCGCATCAATTTGGTATCAGAGCAGTTGAGTCTAGGGTGTCAAAATAAAAGTGTCATTCATTAGTCATTTACGTCTAAGTCATGTTTAGGGTCATCATTGTTTTAAAACAAACACAACAAGTGTCTTTTGCATTGCATCCCAATAACCCGGTATATCAAAAGGTGTTGTCCGAACGTTAGGCTATGCCTATCGGGAAGGCCGCACACTTGTGCGAGTGATCTTCGGATCGATTAACTCCGCCACGTGCCGAGTTTTGGTTACGTCTAGGTGCATCATCTTGTAGTGTGCATTTGCCTTAGTCGGTGTCTCCTACTCCGTGTCTTGCATGCCCACTCGTCGAGGTACTCAATACTCACCCCCCCCACCACCAATGGCGGAATCCCGAGTCTATAGTTCCGATGAAGTGGCCACATTGTTCTGAACTCTTGTGGGGAAAATGGATGGGTTGAGTGAGCGCATGGATGAGTTAAGTACTCGAGTGGATAGGATTGAAGGAGCGAGTACCCGAGTGAATGGCCTAGGCACCCGCCTAGAAGAGAGGATGAAAGCCGTAGAGGATAGGGCCGCTGGGTCGAACCAGTCCGTTCAAGGATTGGTCGGGAGAGTTGCCTCACTAGAGAGAGGTCCAGCCGAGGCACCACCGATTGCCCTAGTCCAAGCACCCGTCCCACCTACACAAGGTCAACCGGGGCCAAGTCAACAACCCACGACTCCAAGGGTTCAAGGGATAGCTAATAGGAGGCACGAAGTCCCCGAGGTGGATGACTATGAGTCCAAAAATGAGCATCGGGGATATGGTCGTGATCGTCGTCCTATACGGCGTACCCATGACCAAGATATGGATGAACGGGCCATTCGGACCATTCGGGCCGACCCTCTCACCTTTGACGGGTCCTTAGACCCAAAGGTCTATCTTGATTGGGAGGCTGGTATGGACCGATATTTTGAGTGGTTCGAGATGTTGGACCAACGAAAAGTCAAGTACGCCAGGATGAAACTTTTAGGCCAAGCACAAACCTATTGGCGGAACATGGAGAACCTATTGTTTCATCGTCAAGAACCCCCGATCGATACATGGACCGATATGAGGGAGAAGCTTAGGAAGAAGTACCTCCCTACCTCCTACCGCCAGCGTCTTATAGAGAGGTGGCAAAGTCTCACCCAAGGAGATCGGTCCGTCTCTGACTACATCACCGAATTTGATGAATACTACTTGCGATGTGATGCCACGGAGGAGGATTCCCTTACCGTCTCCCGGTTTCGGCGTGGTCTACGCCCGCACCTACGGTATGAGCTTCTCCGCCGCAAGGTGGACAAGTTGGAGGATGCATATCAAGTTGCTCTCGAGATGGAGCAATTCGAGGGAGAGTTCGAGTCTATTCCTCGGTGGAGTCCCGCTCCTCCCCGTAGTGATTCCCGTGGCTCCTTAGGTTCATACCCGAGGGGACCCATGGCTCGTCCTCAGGAGCCCGCCCGTCAGGAGCACTTCGCTCCTAGACCTCGACCTCCCCCACCACGGGATCTACCTCCACCCCATCCACCGGCACCCGTTGCCCGTCCCCCAGCACACATGGCCCGTCCCCTGGCCCCGACACTTCCCCCGCTGTTGCCCATGGCGCCTACACCTCCACCCTTGTTACCTACGCCCCCTACCCATCGGGAGGATAAGGGTAAGGCCCCTCTTATCGGAGAGAGTAGTAGGTCGCGAGTGCAATGTTTCCACTGTCACGGGTTTGGCCACATTGCCAATGAATGCCCCGCCCGTGCAACCCTAGCCCTAGGGGTTGGAGATACCTTACCTCCTGAGCTTGAGTGTGTCGATTATGAGGCCGACCAAGCACTAGCCGATGAGTACTATGTCTTGGAGGGAGAGCTGGGCGACTCACCCGTCGCCCAGGATGCCGCCACTTAGTGGGCTTGATGTCACCACCTTAGTCTAGGGTCATATATGAGTCGGTGTGTTTTCCTTGTGTGGTTTGTTTTGTGTGGTTTGTTTGCATGATTTGTGTGTCGTTTGTCTGCAAGTGTCTTGTGCAAGCTCGTTGTCGTTCTCTTATGAGTAAGAGGCGAGTGGACTCATTCGATGAGTATGGGATCGGTTCTACATCTATACCCGGATCAGTCACCTACAGGGACTCAGCGGTGATTCCTAGTGAGTCTTCGAGCTGCTTCCTTCCCTTTGAGAGTGCCCCACCCGGAGTGTCCACCTCTAGCCCATGGCAGCTTGCGTATATCGAGTATATATGGAATGAGTAGGTGACGGTCACTTGGAGTGGAGCATACCCGCGCTACTTGGCACGGTGACGGATCCGCCGGAGTACTCAAGCATCCATACCCCTACTCGACGGGGTCGAGTTCCTCCCACCCAGGGAGAGTTGATGGGAATCGACGCCGAGCCAGTACTTTTCATATTGCATTTATATCCTTTAGTTTGTTTTTATATCCACAGGAAAGTATATGCGCAATTGTACGGCTTTATCGGCCAATGCGTCATTCCCACGGATTGTGTGGGTTTCTATGTAATTTGTCAGTAGGACCAGCAAGGGGGCCCCCAGCCCTTTCCCATTGGTCCATGTCATCCATGTGGGGCTGGTCAACCATCCTAGGTGGCCATCTAGAAGGGTTGAATGCCATTTGACCACATGGGAGACAAGTGGCTTAATTAGTCCAAGGTGGGTTACCTACCTCACCTACCCATTCAACCCCATTAACCATGGTCAAGGGGGCGCCCCTCTCCCCTTGATTTTTTATTAGTTTTTGTGTGTTGTTTAAACCACATCCCAGCCCTTCAATCCCCAACCCTTGATCCAAGGGTGTACAATTGATTAGATACCTAGCATATAAAACCATGTATTTTCCTTTGAAAATTAATGAAAAAAATCAAAAAATTGTGTTGAATGCTTGAAGCTTCTTGCGCCCCCAGCCCCTCCTCCTGCTGTTCTTCCCTCTCCAACCTCCTTTCTAGAGTGGAATCATATCTATTCCCCTTCCCCAATCTCTGGTTGTGATCTGTGCCGCCGCCGCTGTCGTTCGTGCCGCCGTCGGACCGCCAACGAGCCACCGTCGAAGTTTTGTCCTTGGCAGACAGCAGTCTCTTCTCGAAATTCCTGCTATCAGCCACGGCCTCTTCTTGGCCTGCAATTTTTATGGTGTCTTTCCGTCTTCCACCCCATCATCCACAAAAATATTCAGGTCCAAAATCCCTCGTTTAGTATTTTTCCATTTTCGTGCATCTTTCACTCCCAGATCTGTTTTGTCTCTATCTACAGTGATAGTAGCCATGTGTTTCTCACCTCCGACCCTCTTTTTGATTTTCCAAACCCTTCCAATTTCACTAGGAGTTCTGTCTATAATCCCCTAAATCCATGAATTTTCTTAATTTTTGTTCAACCTTCCATCTATTTTTAAAATTTTGTGTTCTTCTACAGCGACAGTGTTGTCAGCCAGATTCCAGATCCGACCCACTGCTAGTGCAAAAATCATCGAAATTCTTAACCTTTCCCAAATCCAGATCCAAAAATAGTCTTGATTTCTTAGCTTGATTTCCAACAACTTTGCTGAAGACCATAACCTCAGATTCGGACGTTCACATATCGGTAAAAGGAAATTCTCAAGAAAGTTCCCTGCTAGTCTGAGAGTTCAGACACTGTACAACAGTAAACTTCAAAATTCGCCAATCAGAAGTACAGGCTTGATTATTTTTCTGTAATCTCCTTGGGTTGAATCCCTTCGAAGCATCTTTCCAACGGCGCCAGTTTCGTCGCATTTCGACGTCGGGGCTGATCGCAGCGTCCGTTCTCGCCGGAGCGCGCGCCAGAAAACAGAACCGACAGATCCGTGGCCGGTTATTCGACCGGTGCCGATCGGAGCCGCCCGGCCTCCGGCCGGCGAACCAGCGTGCCGCCAGCCCAGGGAACACTTCCACAAGTGTCCCCACCATAGTGGTGACACCGGGTCCCGCACGGTCCCTCCGGACAGCACGTGGGCCCCACCGTCTCGTGTTCGGGTGTTGCCGAATCAACGCGAGAAGCCGCCCCTCAACCCGAATTCGGTCCTCCCGGACCCCATTGTGTAGCCCTTTACCTCCTTGCGTGGAGTGGGCAGCGATTTGTATTGCTGTAATCTTATGTATTACTGTTCCGAGAGTACGAGTTTCGGCCGGGTCCGTCTTCCCCACGCAGAGCGCGTGGAGGTAACGCATTCGCTCCCTTACTTGGCATTTTGCTTACTTCATATATATTTGTTTATGCCGCTGCTAGAGAGCATGTGTAGGGATATCTAGCTCACTTTATCTATTCATTACGGCTGCTGCAAGAGAGTGCGAGACCGTCCCGTGACCCGATCCGGACACACGAGAGAGCCGATCACCCTAGCTCATTGCCGATTTCTCAACCGCGCACGTCCGACGCTTCCCTCGTTAAGTGACAACCGCGAGCTTGTCGTGTCCGTGTCTCGTCCCGCATCACTTCCCTCTTCTCCTTTAGTTGGGCTGCAGCTTGGCGGTGTGCGAGTTGCCTTGGGAATCTTGCTTCTGTGCTTTCCGTGTGGGCCGTGTGTGTGGCCTTAGTCCCGTGAGTTCCCTTCCCGAGGGAATGATCTCAGCGGCTCGTGAGCTACCTCGATACATGTGCTACCGTGGTTTTAGATCTAGAGATTGGACTAGATTGACAGCCTTGTGTTGTTGCGTGCGACGGTCTTGACCCCGAGTCTTCTGACTCAAGGACCGTTGGCTGTAGTGCGTCTAGAGGACTACCCAGAGTCCAGTGACTTAGCGTCACTTGGGTTTTCTCGACTCTCGCGCAGGGTGCGTGCATAGCCGTGGGCTGCGAGTCCCGTTCCTTTTCCGACTGTGGTCGCCGTGCGACGGTGTCGGTATGTGGGATGGTCCCCGTACGTCGTCGGATTCGGACGTTGTTTTCCGTTGACTCGAGAGTCTACTCCTTCAGTGACCCTCCACTAGTCGTAGCCTGCTTACACGCATGTGGTCCCACCAGGGAGGGGTGGAGAGGCTACCCTTAGAGACAGTTTGTGGACCGATTTCCATCGGGGCCCACGTCTTGCATCCAGAGTCCGACTGAGGGGAAAACCGGTCAGAGAGCCAGACCAGGGATGCGCGGTCTGTGTGTGTACACGTGGTTGGGGGCGGTTGGACCCACGTCGAAGGGCGTGACCCCAGTTAGTCACTCGTTTGTGGTTACTTCTGCGGTGTTCGTGCCTTTGATAGGAGTTACCACGTCAGGCAGTTCACCTGCGGTACGGTGTAAGACGTCAGGAGACGCTACCGGCTGTGCTTCTGGTGGGAGGTACTCCTATCGAGTCGGGAGTGACAGACTGTCAGTCTCTATGACTTTGACCTTCGGGTTTAGTCGTGTTGACCGTTGAGTTTCAGTGGTCTCGCGGTGGCGCGTGTGTCGGTTCTCATGCCGTGAGACTAGTGCTAGTAGCTTTACCGAGGTTGCGTCTTGCTGTGTGGTACCCGTGACCAGGTGGTCGGGGTTACACCTTGGACAGCGTGTCCAGGTTGGCTGTGTCCTCGGAGACAGGCCTCTGCTGTGCGATTACCGTGGGCTTTTGCTTCGGTAGGTGGTACTAGTGTGGTTCGGTAACCTCGACTGCGAGCCCGAGGTGTGCTTTCTGGTACAGTAGGAGTGGTTGTAGTGCCGTGTTTCGACCGGCCACCGGGTTTACAGTTACTGTTGCTCTCGTTGTTACAGCTTTCTGTACCGCCGTTGGTTCTTGGTGGGGTTCCGCGGGATCCCTGCTGAGTCTCTATTTTGGAGACTCACTCCCTACCTTTCAGGTGTGGCAGTTCTTCCTCGAGGATCGAGGGTGCTGTTCGGAGGTTATCAGTTGCCAGCTCGCCGGGCCGAGTGTTCACTCGGCATGTGGTACGTTTTTACTGCTTTAGACTGTACTTCTTGTTGGACTGGACTCTGTTGTAGTTGTAGTTGTTCTTTTACTTCTACTTATTGTTGTTGGTTGTCCTGCTTTATTTCCTATTTCTCTGTGTCTCCACACTCCTTTTAGCCCTTCCGAGCCCTCCCAACTCGTGTGCGGCGGTTCGAGTCTCGGGTTATCGGGTCTCTCTCGGTAATCAGATTCTCGGGTCGTTACAACTGGTATCAGAGCAGAGGTTGTGGACATACATAGGAATTCAAAATCTTGCAGTGATCAGAGTCCATAAGGTCCAGTACAGTCGATAGTTGGCTTAGGGTTTTGTGCTTATTTTTTCGCTCTGCTTCTCGCTCGAGAGCTTGAGTGCACTGCGTGGCGCTGTGAGGGTGGTGGTTGTCCGCGGCTTTCGTGCCAACATGGGGTCTAAGGATTGAGGTCGAGAGCCTTCTCCCTCATCGGTGGTGGCCCTGGTTGTGCCGCGTTGGGCAGAGGTTGCTAGTAGGCGCGAGCTCGTAGTGCTACGTTCGAGGAACCTGCAGTGTGGTCAGGTGGCTGAAGAGGATTGTTCGGGGTTAAGTGGCCGTGAACATGCTTCGAGGGAGCTACTGTCAATTTTTGGCCACTCCAGCTTGAGGTTTGTCTAGCTCCTGAGGTGTTCTGGTCGAAAAGTGTGTTCGGGTGAGCGGAGGATCTTCTCGGTGAGCTGCTGTTGCGTCGAGCCTGATGTTCTTGTCGTGCTATGTGGCATAAGAAATGACATGTCGGTCCCGATTGTTCTACGGATTTTGAGGCAAGATTTGGCAGAGATGTCCCGGTAAGTCTTTACTCCTGCGTTTCTATCAGTGGATGGGTTGTGTTCGCCCTGGAGTTGGCTTGAGATGTGAAGGCTCCACGGTGAGTTCGGGACTCGAAGATGAGCGTCGGCGGTTATCGTTATGGCTCGTGTAGCGGCTCTTGGCACGGTGTGCTGTAGTTTGAGGAATTGCAGCGGTGGTGCATTGAGAGATGCTGTGTTCGTGGTCCGACGTGACACTCACCGAGTGTGTCGGAGGCGCTGACCTGATGGGAGTGATGGTTTTCCTTGGTGCTGGATGGTGCTGTTTCCAGCGTGCGCGAGGTTCGTGGTCAGGTCGAGCGTGGAGTTCTTCCGTTGGTCGGAAGTGCGTTGGTCTCCCCTTTGGTGGAGAGATTGTGTTTGGCTAGGCTCGTCATCTTGCTTTGTGTTCCCGGATTGGTTGGCTTTGTGTGTGCCATGAAGTCCGTGCGAGACGTGCTCCTTGTCTTGGCAAGGTGGTTGCCTGTGAGAAGCTGTGCCCATTCCCTTGTCGTGTGAGGGTGTGCTGGCGCTGTTCCGGAAGGACGAGTGCCGGTTGAGCGGTGTTTGCTTTCTCGGCTGTGCGCGCGTGGATCAGAGTGCGCAGCGGAAGCGTGGTGGGCTTGTGACCCACTGGTTCAGGATCGTAGCATTGGTTACTACGGGCGGATTCCTGAGTTTGCGTTGAGCATTGCAGGATTGGTTCCTCTGTGCGAAACGTGTTGTTGCCGTGCAGTTGCCCGAGGTATTGTGGTTCTTGGCACTGGCAGGATGGAGTGTTGGGGAATGTGCTGGCTAGTGCGCCGTATGAGTACCCTGTTCTTGTGGTGGAAGCCGTGTCAGGCGTCGGTGTTGGGCCCGGATAGGGTTGTTGAGGATGTCGCCTGACGGAAGTTGAGTAATTTGATGAGACCAGACGGAAGAGTGACACCTGTGGGCGGAGGCCTTTTCGTGAAGTTGGCGTCGGATTGGTGGTCCTTGATGGGACGTTGGTGTCGCAATGGTTATCCCTGGTTTGGTGACCAGCATGGGATGGTTCCCCTATAAGTCTGAGTCGAGTGAGGTGATGACTGAAGACGCCATGATCTGTCATTCGATTTCATCGTGCTCCCCTGAGAAGGTCGAGTTAGTGCGATGATCGAGTTCGGAGGCGGTGTCCGAGGGGAGTGTGGCTCGAGATGTGGCATCGGTCTGTGTGGGAGTCGACGGATGGCTTGCCGAGGTTTGGAATGTTTCCTTCAGTTCTGGTGGAGGACCAGGAAAGAAGGAAGAACCTGAGCGAGCGGTTGGTGATCGTCGACACGTGGTCTTTCATAGATAGAGGATGCTGGTTGTTGGAGCTCAAGCATGGCGAGAGCCATGTGCCAGCGAGACCTTTGGTGGTCGTTTTTGAGATGTGCCTTTCCGGACGAGATCTGGGCTTTGTCGAAGTTTGTCCTATGACAGAGTTGGCATAGTGTTATGTCTGGCTTTCAGCTTGCCATGTGTGGGGTGTTTCTTGGCACTGAGCCGTTGTTCTGGTTGCGGTCTGTTGAGATGCCTGCGTGAGCTGGTGGGAGCTTAGTTTTGGCTGTTCCTTTGTGTCGGGTGTGAGACCAGTCGGCGGGTTTGCGAAACTGGCGTCTGGGTCGTCTGCCGACCATGGGTTGCATCGGTGGCTGTCTCTCGCGTGAGGGTCGTGTCTCCTCGGTGAGTGAGATGGTAGCAGCCCTGCCGTGATTAGTTTTTCGTGGTGTCTGAGGTGACATTGGATGGTGTTGTTTGTGTTTAAGTCTGACTGTGTCCGTCAGGATTGGAGCTTTCGTGTGAATCGTGGTTTTCTGCGCTGGGGCTCTGACAGCGTTGTCAGTGGGTTACGGTGTTCTTCCCCTGTGACTTCGTGCTAGGTCCTAAATTTCGAGGATGAAATTCCTTTAAGGGGAGAGGGCTGTAATGCCCCAGATTTTTTGGATCCTTGTTCGTGGGTCCCGGATCTGGTTTCTCAGAGTGTCCGACTCTGTTGTGTCTGAAATTTTGTTTCGGACATCTTTCATGTTCGGATCGGCGCGATCTGGAGTTGTTGCAGAGGCCCGGAAGCGTTCCGCGACTTTTCCGCGTGTGTTTTCCGATTCCCGGTGCGTGTTTCGGTAATTCCTTCGAAACCTCGTTGCGGGTGAACCGGGCCGTTCACCTGGGCGCGAGTGGTACCGTTGCGATCGGTGCGTTTCGAGGATCGCGGAAACGTGATTTTCTATTTTTTGGCATTTTTTGGAATTTCTAGATTTTCCTATATAAACCCCCTTTCTCTCTCTTCCCTCTCATTTCTCACTCACTCCCCTCTCTCTTCTCTCACGCTCTCTTTATCCCCTCTCTTCTCCGGCGACCGAGGGAGCGAGGCGGGGGCGAGGTGGAGGCGGCGCGGGCGAGGACGCGAGCGAGAATGGGCGTGGATCGAGGCGGTTGCGGGCGCGATCCCTCGGTGGATTCCAAGATGGCGTCGTTCACGTTCCGGGCAGTTTTCGGCCTGGATTAGTCGCTTTGGCGCGCGGTTTCTTCGGTGGAGGTAGGGTGACGGAACACTGATGTGTTTTGCTCGTTTTCCCTGCCATTGCACATCGTTCGGCGCAGAAACGGCTGTGTTTGGGTCCGTTCTAGCGAAACCGTGGTTTTGTAGGTTTCGTAGGATCGGTCGGGAAATAGCGATGGTTTCCAGATCGATTACTGTCAATGGATTCCTTGGGGCGAGAGCGTTCTTTTCCCCCTAATTTCATCTCGATTGGCGGTCCCGTTGGACCGATAGAGCTCCGGGAAGCTCGGTAACCCTTTTAGGGCAACTTCGGTAGAATCGCTCATTTCTCACGATTTGTGAGTCGTTTTGACTCCGGTCGGAGTCCATGTGATTGCCAGGGTGGTTGTGGCTATATCCCCTTCGTTTCGGCACGAACGGGGTGTGGAAAGGCCGCGATCAGGCGACCCCCTGGGTTTACCCGCCGTGATAGTTGGGCGGTCGAACCAGGGCCCGTCCATCGTATGGGCGGCTGCCTTTGGTCCGCTCATCTTCTCTTGGTTTTGGGGTTGTGCGGTCGGACGATAGACCACACATGTGATGTGCGGCCAGTTGAAAATCGCATGTCTCCCCCATGGGCAGCCGGTCCCCAGCCGTCTGTCCTTCCGTGGGCTTGTGCGGCCAGGCACTGGCCGTATATCCCGGTTGACCCTTGGTCAACAGTTTAGTGTCGGTTGGGTGGGGCGGTTTGGTCAAAACCATTTTGACCGGCACTGGAGTAGGTCGGTTGGGTTGTGCGGACGATCCTTGGCTGCACATCCCCTTGGGCAGTCCAGCCCTAACCGACGCTTCCCTCGTTAAGTGACAACCGCGAGCTTGTCGTGTCCGTGTCTCGTCCCGCATCACTTCCCTCTTCTCCTTTAGTTGGGCTGCAGCTTGGCGGTGTGCGAGTTGCCTTGGGAATCATGCTTCTGTGCTTTCCGCGTGGGCCATGTGTGTGGCCTTAGTCCCGTGAGTTCCCTTCCCGAGGGAATGGTCTCGGCGGCTCGTGAGTTGCCTCGGTATGCGTGCTACCGTGGTTTTAGATTTAGAGATTGGACTAGATTGACGGCCTTGTGCTGTTGCGTGTGACGATCTTGACCCCGAGTCTTCTGACTCAAGGACAGTTGGCTGTAGTGCGTCTAGAGGACTGCCCAAAGTCCAGTGGCTTAGCGTCACTTGGGTTTTCTCGACTCCCGCACAGGGTGCGTGCATAGCCGTGGGCTACGAGTCCCATTCCTTCTCCGACTGTGGTCGCCTTGCGACGGTGCCGGTACGTGGGATGGTCCCCGTACGCCGTCGGATTAGGATGTTGTTTTCCGTTGACTCGAGAGTCTACTTCTTCAGTGACCCTCCACTTGTCGTAGCCCGCTTATACGCGTGTGGTCCCACTAGGGAGTGGTGGAGAGGCTACCTTTAGAGACGGTTTGTGGACCGGTTTCCATCGGGCCCCATGTCTTGCAGCCAGAGTCCTACTGAGGGGAAAACTGGTCAGAGGGCCAGACCAGAGACGCACGGTCTGTGTGTGCACAAGTGGTTGGGGGCGGTTGGACCCATGTCGACGGGCGTGACCCCAGCTAGTCACTCGTTTGTGGTTACTTGTGTGGTGTTCGTGCCTTTGGTAGGAGTTACCACGTCAGGCAGTTCACCTGCGGTGCGGTGTAAGACGTCAGGGGACGCTACCGGTTGTGCTTCTGGTGGGAGGTACTCCTGTCGAGTCGGGAGTGACAGACTGTCAGTCTCTATGACTTTGACCTTCAGGTTTAGTCGTGTTGACCATTGAGTTTCGGTGGTCTCGCAGTGGCGCGTGTGTCGATTCTCGTGCCGTGAGACTAGTGCTAGTAGCTTTACCGAGGTTGCATCTTGCTGTGCGGTACCCGTGACCAGGTGGTCGGGATTGCACCTTGGATAGCGTGTCCAGGTTGGCCGTGTCCTGGGAGACAGGCCTTTGCGGTGCGATTACCGTGGGCTTTTGCTTCGGTAGGTGGTACTAGTGTGGTTCGGTAACCTCGACTGCGAGCCCGAGGTGTGCTTTCTGGTACAGTAGGAGTGGTTGTAGTGCCGTGTTTCGGCCGGCCACCGGGTTTACAGTTCCTGCTATTACTGTTGCTCTCGTTGTTACAGCTTTCTGTACCACCGTTGGTTCTTGGTGGGGTTCCGCGGGATCCCTGCTGAGTCTCTATTTTGGAGACTCACTCCCTACCTTTCAGGTGTGGCGGTTCTTCCTCGAGGATAGAGGGTGCTGTTCGGAGGTTCTCAGTTGCCAGCTCGCCGGGCCGAGTGTTCACTCGGCATGTGGTATGTTTTTACTGCTTTAGACTGTACTTCTTGTTGGACTAGACTCTGTTGTAGTTGTAGTTTTTCTTTTACTTCTACTTGTTGTTGTTGGTTGTCCTGCTTTATTTCCTATTTCTCTGTGCCTCCACACTCCTTTTAACCCTTCCGAGCCCTCCCGGCTCGTGGGCGGTGGTTCGAGTCTCGGGTTATCGGGTCTCTCCCGATAATCGGATTCTCGGGTCGGTACACTAACACACACACGCATGGCGACGCCTGCACAAACACATAGGAGTAAACTCCCAACCACACACGGGGAACAATCCCCAAATCACACGCGGATATCCACCGCACAAAACGACACACAAGCGTCAACACAAACACTCGTAGAATCCACTCTCCGAACACCACACAAGATATTCGTTCAAAAATTAATGAAATGTTCATGGATGAATACGATAAGCCCATGATATAATCTAAAGACTAAAATAAAGAAGATCTCTCAAGTATAAAGCTCCCCCTTCTCTAGAAGATATGGTTCTCCTTGGTACGTTGACGATGATCACGAAATCGCCATCATCTTGCTCCTTTCGTCATTCTGCTCTTCTTTCTCTTCTTCCACGATCTCCAAAAATGCCTTGAAATAGATCAAAACCCCTTTCCAAGTTCTCATTTTCTCCTCCTTGGCCTTCTTCTCCTGCAAGATAGAAAAATAAGCACATTAGGGTTCCTTTTTTCTCAAATTTGGAGTTGAGGTATATATATAAGTTAGAGTGGCCAAAAGACTCACAAAACCCTCCTAGAACATGTTAGAAACACCCTCATATGTCTAGGAACCTTTTGGAGGTAAAATGGTAAAGTTACAAGGCCAAACAAATGAGTTTAGACGAGATTCGCAAATCCCATTCCGGAAGGGTCGACCCATATATAAGGTCGACCCCTGTAAATTCTCTGCATAGAACAGACAAAACATGGAGCAGGTCTGGGGGGGTCGACCCATACAAGTGGGGTCGACCCATAGGGCTATGGGTCGACCCCTGTGCACTTCGTGCACATATAGCCAAAAATAGAACTGTGTCTAGGGAGGGTCAACCCTACGGGTCGACCCATGTCAGTTTGGGTTAAAAAACAACCTAAACCTCCATTCTTTCAAATGTAAAAAGTTGGTTAGATGTTACCATTTTTCTCTAGGTTATAGAAGGGTTTAAAGACCATCCTTGAAGCTGCAAGAACACAAAAACATCAAGTTAGTATAAGTATGAAAATTAGGAACTTCTTACATTTAAACTTGATGATTCTTCAAAAACAAAAACACAACTTCACAACTATCAAAAAGTAAACTTGTTGATCCTTGTATCTACCATAAATCCAACTTCTAAAATGTCAACATTCATGCCTCATGAAAGTCCATGACATCATAACCATTCAAATACACATTGCACCAAGAGATGTTGCTAATCTTGATTTGAGGAACGTAGAAACACTTTGCTAAACCAATTTGAATCATGGTAGCATATGGCTGCTGGTATTTCCATTGATGGTTGAAGTGCCATGGTCTCTTCTGCTGTCTCTTGATCTGAGCTGGGTTGGTGCCTTTTATGCTTGCTAGTGTTACTTGAAGAATTGGCCTTTGTACACAAGCTGATATGAAGCCTTGGACTGTTGCTGGAGCTATTGTTGCTGAGTTCTGAAGCTAGGCTCACAATTCACTTCAGGAGAACTTTCAAACATTAGCTTGGCCAAGGTTGGAGTTCACAATTCTGAACTCTGAAGTAGGTGACTTTCATAAGCTGTCCTTAGCTACTTCAAAACACATGAAGGCCTTTTGACCTGAAGCCTTTTTTGCCTGCTTTACAAATCTTGTAAGCATCTTTTGCCTTAACTTTACACACATTCTTGGGACTATTGAACTGTAAAATTAAGCACACTTTGGGAATAAAATCCTTTAAGATAAGGATATTCATTTTCACACATATACATCCCAGAACATGAATCACACATATGCAACCACACATGTATAAAGCATGAACAACCAATCATACAAGAGACCAAGTCGACTTGTATCCCAGACATAAACTAGGAAGCCACAATAATGCACCACTAAAAAGCCTTTTGTTAAACAGTAAAGAAACATTTTGTAATCATCAAAATCACATACTCAACAATCTTCCCCATTTTGATGATGATAAAATGTTATGCATTATTGCTCTCTCCCCCTTTGACATAATCAGAAATGGGGATCATCATAGGGAATTCATGATAGCAGCAAAATCCACATGACATGAGAGTCCCATATCAAAATCAAAAGCACAACACCAGAACATATCAAAATTAGACTTGCATTGAGAGTCCCATATGCACAAGATTAGATAGACGGGTTAGATGAACATTGCAAACCTTAACAATGCAAATTCAATAGACATGAATTGAACTTAACAAGACCTAAGTCGACTTATGCAGCAAAATGTCAAAGCTTTGAAATTCAAAATACCAAGTGTAAAGGTGAAGACTATTCACAAGGAGTATGCACATGGAAAATGCAAAATGCTATGCACTTGATAGAATCATATGAACATTCAGGAATTTTTCATTGAGAGTCAAAAGAAATTATGCACACAATCACTGCCTCTCCCCTTTGTCATTAACAAAAATCGACTGACAGCGGGGTTATTAAAAAAGTAATATGCACAGCATATGCAGAAATGAAAATCAGTTTTGGGTCTCAAACAAATTATTCAAGGTCATGTGAACTTAAGTTTTCTTTGATTTTCAGATTTTTTGTTTTCTTGTGATGTGCATGGAACTAGATGTAGCTTGATGAAATACACATGCATATGACATGTGTGAACCACGCATGTATGCAGATGATGCACTATGAACAGGTTGAATGCCAGGGGAATGATCATGGTCAGATATGACAAAGCTGCAATTGGATGTTCAAACCATAAAGCACACAAAATTGAATCAGAATAGTTGCAGCAGTCAAAGCATGCATGCAGATCTGAACATTCTGATTATACAGATGTGAAAGTGTGTAGACTAAAGACTTGCAGATCAAGTGAACTTCAATGCCTAAAGCCCATTTAGCAAAAGTAAATAATCAGAGCAGATTATTATGAAACCATGGATTTGAATTTTCTTTGTGTTTCAGGTTTTTAGTTTTCTGTTAAGAATGCACAAACTAGATGCACATGGTTGAAATGCAAATATGGACAAATGGACATGCAGAGTGCAAATACAATGATCATATTGGTTGACCAGTGAGATGATTCGGTTGACCGGATCCATATGTGATTGACCCCAAGCAGATAAATGTACATACATGTAATATAGCTCCCCCTTTTGATTTAAAGGGATGAGATAGGTGTACGAAAAGTGTAGATGAGTCAGTGTAACCAGGATGCTCATGCATACACCTAGGAGAGTGTGCAGTTAAATAGAAGAAGACATACAACAGATCATGCAGTCAATCAAATTTTTAGAATATACATCAAATCAAATTTTCAATTGTATAAGTGAATAACATGAGAATGAGTTTTAGCCATATGGATATATAGATTTTCAGGTCAACACAATAAGAGACTACACAGACTGCACTTCATTTAAGAAGAACAATGTATTGGAGGCTATGCTCTGCCTCATTAATTTTTCACACCACAATTTTTCATCTCAATAAATTTTACAGAGACAATCTGAATTTTTCTAAGAGTGATCGGGTTCAAATTATCCCTTTTTACACGAGGAGACACGTGGAGCACATGCCAGACTCTCCGGTTACTCAGAATATAGACCATTTCACCTCATTTTGAACAGAGGTATATCAGTCAACACTTTTCTGAAATGAACTACATCACGTCACAGGTGACGTGCATCCAATTTACCTAGTGAGACTGAGCATTGCTCTGTCCTTTATTTTCTCATTTCATACCACTTGAGGCAGGCAGTTTTTTCCTCAACTGTCTCTTCAAAATTCATACAGCATGTTTAATTTCTCTAGAGTGTTGAAAAAAAATTCATGTATCCTTATATTTAACACTCATTTTCACATTTATGCATGATGGTGTGCGAAATTGATTCAACATGTATACCAAAAATTTAAATGAAAACATGACAATGTAGCTCTCCCTGTATAGGTGCACTTAATTAAAGGATTCCTCTCCTAGAGTGAGTGACATGAGGCACACTAGTGGAGACTCAGATGCAACATTATTTACCAAGAAGTATATGGTCATAAAAATTCCAAGGATGGGGGTTGTATAGCATATACTAATCATGCAAGCACACATTGAAAGACATGCAATATGCAGTGCAGAATGCTACATGGGTGTAGAATGAACGGTTTCAATTTTCTCATGAATGTTCTAAATGCGTCTATTGCATGAACTCTAATGCTATCTTAAATGCATGGCTGAGATGCAGAACAGTAACACCATGATGGAGGGTCGACCCTTGGAGTCGACCCCTTCAGCACAGACAGTCAGAATTTGAAGCTCCATTTCAGAAATTTGGCATTATCAAGCATCAATTTTCAGAGAATATTAAGCTGTTCAACTTGAACAATTAGCAAGAGATGTACTTCAGGAACAAATGAGTTCAAGTCACAATTGCAAGTCATTCAGACAAAAACTCCCCCTTACTTGGTGCATCAAATGACATTTTGACTGATAAACACACAATAAGCTTCAGTTTGAAAATGGCTTTCAAAGCTCACCTTCAATAGGCAACAGATAGTCAGCAATACACAAAACCACACAAAACATAAAATTTAGCATCACTGGAATATGCATTTTGTCTATGTGCAAGTAAGATCTGAAGCAAGTAAAGACTCCAAGTAAGATCTGAAGCAAACTCTCCCTGAAAACATGCACATCTCAGATTGACTTGAAACTGAGATGATTAAGTCATTAAACAAAGATCTGGAGGTTCCGAAATCTGGATCAGGCTATGACCCGGATGAGCAAGTTGGCGAGGGTCAACCCTTTCTTGAAAACATTTTTGTTTTGCCCTGAAATCTAAGGATCACATTAGAAGAGGCCATAGATTATTTGATTAAATTTAGTCCATAAAAAATATGCAGCCACAAAACAACATCATCATTCAAAAGGAAGTGGAACAGCATCAACTTCAAAAAGTTTAGCTAGCAACTCCCCTTTAACAAATGCATGAATTTCAAAAAACTCGGTGAGAGTTTTGAAAGAAGGGTGTGCAGCCAATGACCTGCATGAGCAAGCAGTGTGCAAAATCAAAATAGTGCAATGTTGCCCATGTGACACCGGGGCTTGTTTACAAATGAGCATGGAGTGTGGTCTTAAGCAAAACAACATTTTCAGTAGTAGTCCACTAGCACATATTCATATGGATTCTATTTAGAAGAAAATTCAGTCGTAAACCAAGCATACGATTTTTCTGAGTTCTGGTACGAGGTGGAGAGCTTAGGTCCGAGGATAACCTCATGCAAGGTGATGCTTTCTTGATAGGCATAACCTATCATTTTAGCAACGCCTTTTGATATACCAAAAATTTTAGAAAACTTCACACATGCACATGCAATTCCAATTATAGGGACATTCAATGCCCACAACAATCTCATATGAGAAGACAATCAAAACTGACCAAATTTCTAACACTCAAGACCTACTGCAAGAACGCTGACACCTAGCACCAAAAACTATGGCAGATTATGAAGCACACACTTTATTTCCTTACCTTTACCTTGAGAGACCTTTATTTATCAACATTCCTTCACTGGCCTCAAGGCACCCCTGCAACAAAATCTCATTTGGAGGTTTTGGGTACCCAAGTCTTCTTGGGTCCCGGATGGTTAGTATGAACATTCAATTTCTTTAAGGCATTCAATTCATCAAGTTTCATCCAACTGTAATCATCCATGAAGTGACTAAATTCACCACAATAATGACAACGTGCATGCTGACTCATTTTCTTTGTATGAGCAAGAGTGGTGAATTTCTATGTATAGACAAGAGATCTATCATTTTGAGCATGAAACTTGTTTTTCCCTTTCATTAACCAATAATCTTTCAACATGTGACCAAATTTTCCACAGTGATAACAAGAACAAGATTTTCTATTTGAAAACTATTTTCGTCTACTTGAGGCAATTGTTCTTTTGCATGATTCTAAATCATCTTTTTTCATAAGAAAACAGTCATTCATCACATGTCCAGGCTGACCACAATAAAAATAACACATAGCAGATGGATATGAGCATGCTTCATGTGACTCTTATGAGCATCAAATTTCTTCTTATGACCTTTAGGACCATTTTGATAATTTGGGGACGCATCAGATTTGTTGGTTCTTGATTGAGCCTAAAATTTAAACTTCAGTTTCTCAGCATAAGAAGCATTTGAAGTATCGAAGGAACATGATGCATGGACAAAAGATGTTTGCATTTTCAGACCAAAAGCTTTCTTTTTAGTGGGTTCAAATTCACCTTGGTCCCCAAGATTTTATCTAGGTTATCTTTCCCTTTCACAAAGGTAGACAGAGATTCATTCAAGTCACTGATTTCCTTTTCAAGTGACGCAACATGTAGTTCATACGAAGCAATCTCATTTTCGCAGGAAATGACCTTTTCATTTAATGTGGCATTGATGGTTTTGTGACTTTCTATTTCCTATTTTAGCAGACTCACATTTTTAGATTCTTGAACAGTCACCGTTTTTCCTTTTTCAAAAGTTAACAGTCTTTCAGACATGGCTGTGTTCAATTGTTTCAATTGTTCATTTTCTTTTGCAAGTTTATCATTCATAATCAGTTCATTACAAAGATCGTGATCGAGAGAGTCTGATTTCACTTTGTTTCTTAGCTCATTTTCAATTTTCTCCATTTGATCAATTTTATTCTTGAGAGTAACATTTTCATTTCTTAGGCATGCAATCATTTCTTTATGTGTTTTAACATCAAACATGCAAGACTCATTCAATTCCACAAGATGTGAACATTTTTCAGAAGAAGAGTTACAGACATTGTCTTCAACTTTCTTTTTTAGTTTTTTATTTTCTGACTTGATTTTCTTATATTGCTTTTCTAGTTCATCATAAGCATCAATGAGTTTATCAAGAGTAAAATATTCAGAATTATAATTTACCTCTTCGGCATCTTCGTCACTATATTGATCAGTATCGTCGGCCATGAGATATTTTTGTCCTTCCTTCTCTTGAGCTTTGATCAACCGATCCATAAGCCCCTTTGCCGTCCTGCAAGAAGAGACAAATGGAAACATGTTGGTATTCACAGAAGCTTTCAACAAGCTCAGGACAGTAACATTTTCATGGTTCTTCAATTTATCATGATTAGACCACTTTATCATATCTAGAGGCAATATGTGAGGACCATCATAAATCAGCTTCCAAAGATTAGGATTAACAGAATTAATCATTCCACACATTTTACCTAACCATGAAGTAAAATTAGCACCATTAAAAACAGGCAAGCCATTCATTGAGATATGTTCAATAGAAAAATCATGATTGTAGAATGCACTGAGATCACTCTATAGATATTTAGATCTAGGGACAACAGAGCCTTGCTTTGCTACCAATTGTTGGGTCTCGTAGTGCAGGAAGACGGATCTAGAGGGGGGGGGGGTGAATAGATTCCTCTAAAAATTTAAGTCCAATTTAAAACACAAACGCCACACAATGGAAACTTAGCAAGCGCTTAATATCTGATTATGTATATTCAGATTAACATGAGACCGCTCAAGAGTATGCATAGATGTTCACACAACCGGAAGATAGGCAGACTGAACTAAATAGTGTGTGTGTGTGTGTGTGTGTGTGTGAAACTGGGATCGAAGTGAAGCACAGTAATCAAACCATCTTGTGAATGAGGGTAGAAGATATGAAGCAATTACACAAGCATTCATAGTGACACAAAGATTTTTAAGGTGATTCGGGACCACGACGGGCTCCCTACGTCCACCCCTCACTCATCTGAGTGAGGCTTCACTACTGAAAAACCAGCACGGGGATAAATTCCCTCACACACACGGAGCCAAGCTCCAACACACACACAGGGCGACGCCTGCACAAACACACAGGAGTAAACTCCCAACCACACACGGGGAACAATCCCCAAATCACACGCAGATATCCACCGCACAAAACGACGCACAAGTGTCAACACAAACACTCGGAGAATCCACTCTCCGAACACCACACAAGATATTCGTTCAGAAATTTATGAAATGTTCACAGATGAATACAATAAGACCAAGATATAATCTAAAGACTAAAATAAAGAAGATCTCTCAAGTATAAAGCTCCCCCTTCTCTAGAAGATATGGTTCTCCTTGGTTCG
Source organism: Amorphophallus konjac (assembly GCA_022559845.1). NCBI lineage: Eukaryota > Viridiplantae > Streptophyta > Magnoliopsida > Alismatales > Araceae > Amorphophallus > Amorphophallus konjac. The sequence continues at coordinate 77,611 of JAHNEJ010003386.1, read as the reverse complement.
TTGACGGATGATCACGAAGTCGGCATCATCTTGCTCCTTTCATCATTCCGCTCTTCTTTCTCTTCTTCCACGATCTCCAGAAATGCCTTGAAATAGATCAAAACCCCTTTCCAAGTTCTCATTTTCTCCTCCTTGGCCTTCTTCTCCTGCAAGATAGAAAAATAAGCACATTAGGGTTCTTTTTTTCTCAAATTCGGAGTTGAGGTATATATATAAGTTAGAGTGGCCAAAAGACTCATAAAACCCTCATAGAACATGTTAGAAACACCCTCATATGTCTAGGAACCTTTTGAGGGTAAAATGGTAAAGTTACAAGGCCAAACAAATGAGTTTAGACGAGATTCGCAAATCCCATTCCGGAAGGGTCGACCCATAGGGTTGACCCCTGTAACTTCTCTGCACAGAACAAGCAAAACAGGGAGAACTTTTCCACCTGTTGTCACGTGGATCAATGGGAAAAATTGGATTAAATCATTTTTATCCAAAAAGCATTTTCAGAGCCCCTGTTTTGGTATAAATAAGAATCATCTCCCTCCGAGATAAGGGCTGCTGCAGTAGTAAAAAGAAGTGAGGCTTTCGAAGAAGAGAGAGAGACCACCAGAGAATAAGAAGACGAGCCAGTGAGTGAGCAGAGAAAAAGGAAAGAGAAAAAGAGAGAAGAGCTGAGAAAGAAGAGCGAGAGAAAAGAAAGGAGAAGAGAGAGCTCGAGATCAAATCAATTGAGTGTAGCCGATCTTACTAAAGATCTGTGTGTTCATCAGTTCTTGGATCAAATCTAGAACTGTCGTGCTCCTGTGGAGCTATATATTTTTGCTTTTTATTTATTTTTCTATTTATTGTTCATTTTAGTTTTCACATTGTTCTTCCGATTGTCTGTTTAAAGATCGGGGCTCCTTCCGAGTGTTTCATAAGAAGGGAGATCGAATCTCTGGGTATCCCTCTATAGCTTCAGAGGAAGAGAGGATCTAATCCTCTAGGTTTTGGTGAGAAGTGGGTTGCTGTTCACGTCCCTTCTGCATTTACAGAAGAAGGGAGATCTGTTCTCCGGTCACTGTGGGTAGCAGTGGGGTTTGATCTTGTGGGTAGCAAGATCAGGTCAAAGGGATTTGTCTCCCTCAATTTGAAGCTGTTTGGCAGCGAATGTTTGCTGACTGAGTCTGCATCTTGCTTGATCAAGGGAAGCCTCACTCAGGTTTGAGTAAGGGATGGATGTAGGTCTGTGGGTAGCAGACCGAACCATCTAAAAATCTTGTCCACCGTGGTTTGTCTTTGCGCACATTTTTCATATCATCTTTCCCCTTCACAGGTTGGTTGTATGGTTATCATTAGAAGTTGTTTCCAGTGACATCTGTTGAATCAGTCATAGCAATTAAGTGTTTGACTGGGTGTTTAGTAGAAACATTTGCTTCTAAGTGTTTCCCGTGGCAAAAGTTCATTGAGTGCAAAGTGATTGATGCTTGAGTTGCTTCGATCTTTCATCTGATATAGTATTTCTTTCAGCATGAGTTAGTATGTTTGATATATGATCCGCTTGAATGAGTGTATGCTAAGGATTGCATTCATTTACATCGAGCACTCATCACATGTTTGATTGTGGCTCGAACTGAACGTTCTATCTATTGTCTGCTTGATGGGAATCGACGCCGAGCATGTACTTTTTCTTTTGCATTTATGTCCTTTTAGTTTGTGTTTATATCCTTGGAAAAGTATGTACGCAAATGTAAGGCTTTATAAGTCAAGGAGTCATTCCCATGGATTGTGTGGGGTTTTGTGCAATTATACAGTAGGACCAGCAAGGGGGCCCTCAGCCCTTTCCCATTGGTCCATGTCACCTATGTGGGGCTGGTCAACCATCCTAGGTGGCCATCTAGAAGGGTTGAATGTCAAATGCCACATGGGTAGACAAAGGGAGTAAAAAGTCTAAGGTAGGCTACCTACCATGTCAAGCTTGTCTCCCACTTGGGTTATTTTATTTTTTTTGTGTGTGTTGGTCACATTTAATCTAGGCCATTCATTCCCCATCCCTAGATCCAATGGTGGAGATTGGATTAGATTGGAGGCATATAAATACTTGTATTTTCCATTTGAATATTAATGAAAGTGAAAAAATCATTGTGCAAGAACCCCTCTCTTGGAGAATTTTGAACTCTCCTCTCTCTCCCCCTGGTTTCTTCATCCCCAACCCCCATTCTAGAGTGATATCTCCTTCCCCCAACCTCCGGTGATCATTGGTGCCGCCGCCGCCGCCGTTCGTGCCACCATCACGCCGCCGCGGAGCCGCCTTCGGTATTCTGTACATCCTGGATAGAGGCTTCTTGTCTGAATATCTGCTCTCCACCACGTAAAGATCTCAAGCTGAAATGTTTATGATGTGTTCTTCCCTTGTATCCCAAGCTCCACCTAAATTTTCACGCCCAAATTCCATCGTTTAATATTTTTCCATTTTCGTGCATCTTTCATTCCTAGTTCTATTTTGTCTCTGTCTACAGTGACAACAGCCCTGTGTTTCCCACCTCCGGACATTTTTTGGATTTGTCCAAACCCTCCCAATTTTATTGGGAGTTCTTTCCATCACCCCCTACATCCGCAAATTTTCTTAATTTTTTATCAACCTTCTATCTATTTTTAGAAATTCGTGTTCTTCCTCAGCTACAGTGTTGTCAGTCAGATCTCAGATCCGATCACCCTCCACTTCCAAAATCATAACAAATCACCAACACCTCCAAATCCAGATCCAAAAATATTCCTGATTTCGTAACCTGATTTCCCACAACTTTTCTGAAGAACACAACCCCAGATTCGGACGTCTACCTCGCGGTCAAAGGCAATCCATAGGAAAGTTCTCTGCTGACCTGAGATTTCAGGAACTGTACAACAGCAACCTTCAAAATTCGTAAATTAGAAGTACAGACTTGATTATTTTTCTATAATCACCTTGGGTTGAAGCCCTTCGAAGCATCTTTCCAACGGCGCTAGTTTCGTCGCATTCCGACGTCGGGGCTGATCGCAGTGTCTGTTGTCGCCGGAGCGCGTGCCGGAAAACAGAACCGGCAGATCCGTGGCCGGTCATTCCGACCGGTGCTGAACGGAGCCGCCCGACCTCCGGCCGGTGAACCAGCGTGCCGCCAGCCTAGGGAGCGCTTCCCTAAGTGTCCCCACTATAGCGGTTCCATCGGGTCCCACACGGCCCCTCCGGACAGCATGTGGGCCCCACAGCCACAAGTTCGGGTGCTGCCGAAGAGACGCGAGAAGCCGCCCGTCAACCCGAATTCAGTCCTCCCGGGCCCGTTTGTGTAGCCCTTTACCTCCCTACGTGGAGTGGGCAGTAATTCATTTGCTGTAATATGGTGTATTAATTGTCCCGGGAGTACGAGTTTCGGCCGGGTCCGTCTTCCCCACGCCGAGCGCGTGGAGGTATCGCATTCGCTCCCTTCTCGGCATTTTGCTTACTTCATATATATTTGTTTATGCTGCTGCTAGAGAGCATGTGTAGGGATATCTAGCTCGCTTTATATGTTCATTACCGCTGCTGCGAGAGAGTACGTGACCGTCCCGTGACCCGATCCGGGCACAAAAGAGAGCCGATCACCCTAGCTCATTGCCGGTTTCTCAACCGCGCACATCCGACGCTTCCCTCGTTAAGGGGAAATCACGAGCTTGTCGTGTCCGTGGTCTCGTCCCGCATCACTACTTATACCTGGGATATAATCACCGAGTGCAAAGTGTTCGTGTCAGGTTCCATGAGACTTGTTAGTCATCTGTGAGCTTCGACGCGGTGAGTCTTCTGCTCTTGTTCACTTGTAGTTTATTTCAGTTACATTTCATTTTAGGATTTCATTGTTAGAAATATAAAAATTGGGCTATAATCTTAAGTTGGATCCATTCACCCCCCCCCCCTCTGGATCCCTCTGTGCACCTATCTCCTTCCTAACAATAAGAACAACGCTTCCTTGAATGCCAGGAAAAATATTACCTTTGTTGCGGACTATCAGGAAACGAATTCAACAAAGTCTCTGCCTGCAGGATAGCACAACAAATCTGGGAGAAGCTCCGGATTACTTATGAAGGAATGGACAAAGTGAAGGAGACAAGAATAGACATCCTAGTGCCACAATGTGAACAATTCAGGATGATGTCTAACGAAACCATCTCTCAAATGTACTACAGATTCACCGACATCAGTAATGGATTAGTTGCACTTGGAAAAGAGTATAGCTCGGAGATATGGTGTGAAAGATCCTTAGATTGTTGCCAAGCAGTTGGATAGCTAAAGTAACAGCTATTGAAGAGGCAAATGATCTAGCCACAATGTCTTTGAAAAAATTAATAAGGTCGCTGATGGCTCGTGAAATCAACATGCAGAGACTGGGAGAAGCCTCTACGAGCAGAAAAACAAGTGCACTAAAAGTAGAAGAATCACAACCGAAATCAGAAGAAGAAAAGGAAACTTCAAATAACTCAGATGAAGAAGTGGTAATGCTGTCCAAGAGGCTGCAACGCATCATGAGAAAGAAAAATCTATAGAAATAAGGGCAGCTCTCTAGAAATCAGAAGAAGAAGAAGTATTCAAAGAATGATCTCTACAATAAAGAAGAAGTTGTCTGCTATGAGTGAAACAAACCAGGACATGTCAAGGCTGAATGTTATAGACTCAAGACATAGATAGAGAAGAGCAATGAATGGAAGAAATCAAAATATCCCAAAAAGATTAGAAGACATTTCAAAAAGAAGGCCATGGCAGTTGCATGGGAAGATGAAGAATCCACATCCCGTACATCAGCTTCAGAATCAAAAGAAGAAGCAAATCTATCCTTGATGGAAAACAATGATGAAAATCAGGTACATGACTCTAACCTCAGCTCTGATTCTGATTCAGATTATTTATTAGAAGATGCTTTGGAGGAACTCTATGACAAATTTAAATTAGTCAATAAAGAGTTTAAAGATATCAAGAAAGAATATCAAAACTTAAGAGATAAAAAATGTTTACATTGTGAATCCTTAAAACTCAAGTCATCAAACTTACTAAAGAAAATGAAGAAATAAAACTGGAACTAAAAACATGTTATGAGGAACTAGAAGAAAGCACTAAAATAATCACTAAAAACATAAATCACATGAAAGACCAAAACAACAAATTATTAACTAAAGAAGTAGAAGTTATTGAGCTTAAAGAAAAAGAAGTCTACCTCAAGAAAACTCTAGAAATATTTACAAAAGGAGAAAAAGGGCTAAAAGAAGTATTAAAGTTTCAATCAGCAAGTTTCGGAAGAGAAGGTGTTGGGTATAAAAGGCATAAAGATAAATCTCCAATAATCCATATAAAAAATACCCTCTACAAACATTTGTAAAAGTCAAGAGCACAGTAAAATCTCCAAAGGAAGTTCTCAAAAGAAATTTGACAATAAAACAAGTAGATAGTGGTAAAAATATGAAATGGATTCCTAAAACCTCCTTACATGCTATCACTATCACCAAAGGATCCAATATGATTTGGGTACGTAAAACTCAAAATTGACTCCTTTTTACAGACCTGCTTTGAAGCAAGCAACACAAAGTGGTATCTCGATAGTGGTTGCTCAAGGCATATGTCATAGGATAAGTCTCTGTTCATCAGAATTAAAGACAAGTCTGGAGAGACTGTGACTTATGGGGACAATGGAAGAGGGCAAGTCAAAGGCATAGGAACTGTCGAATTTAAGACTGCCCAATGCATAGATAAGGTGCTATATGTGGAAGGATTAAAGCACAATCTACTAAGCATCAACCAATTGTGTGACAAAGGACATCTAGTGAAGTTTGAAGCTGACCACTGTATAATTCTTGAGGCTGAAATACACAAAGTCATATTCAAGGCATAAAGTGAAAGAAATATGTATGTAGTATACATGGATAATCTGAGATCACAATAAGTGTGTCTCACAGCCAAAGATGAAGATGAAGCTATTCTATGGCATAGAAGACTCGGCCATGCAATTCAGGGAGTTATAAGGAAATTAGCAAAATATGGCTTGGTCGAAGGTCTTCCCCTAAAGAAAATTATAGAGTTACCAATTTCCAAATCCTGTATGAAAGAAAAAAATGGTTAAAAATTCTTTCAAAAGTAAGAATATTGTCACTACGAGCAAATATCTAGAACTATTCCACATAGATCTATTTGGACCAATGAGAACAAGCCATGGAGGGGAGAATTATGGATTAGTAATAGTACATGACTATTTAAGATTCACATGGGTTTCATTTCTGGAATAATACTGACACCTTTGAATCCTATATTAAATTTAGTAAGAAAGTTCAAAAAGTTAGAAATACAGCATAATTGGATTAAGAAGTTATCATGGATGAGAATTCCAGAATGTTGAATTCCAGTCACATTGTGTAGAAAGCGGAATCGAGCATAACTTCTATCCTCCCAGAACACCTCAGCAGAATGGAGTTGCTAAACGAAAGAACAGAACCTTATTGGACATGGCAAGAACAATGTTAGCATATTATAGCCTTCTAAATATTTCTGGGCTGAAGCCATCAACACAGCTTGCTATGTCATTATTTTACGTGTGCGGGGAGTCACTTCTTATTTTTCCCTCGCGGCGGGGCACACTCGCTGTGGATGCACTTTTTTATTAAAATCTTTATTTGTTTAATTATTGGGTTTATTAAGTGTGTGGGCGTGCCAATCACAAAGGTGATGATTTATTGTGCGCTCGATCTGACTAATCAGACGATTGTGTAGTTCTTGTCGGGACCAAAACCCGCCGCGCCGTAAAGGTCACGGCGTTAATTACATCCCCTCGGAGAGGGGAACACCCTTGATTAATCGCTGGGAATCAGGGCCTCTTGATCAAGAAACTATGTCAAGAGAAACAAGTCGATAGTGGTCTCGAATCAGTCGGGAAAGCCCGATGTCTAGGGGGGCAAGCATTCGAAATATGTCGATCACTCAAGGGACCATTTTGATATTCGGATGAGCGTCCAGCTTCGGAAAACCGTGATCGTCACGGGGAAAATTGGAGCATATGTATGCCGGGGTACGATAAATTTATTGTTCAAAGGGATAGGAGACATTCGGTTGAATCCTGGTTAGAGAGGTCAGGAATCAGCGAGTTTACTGGCCCGGTACGAGATCGAGTCAAGACCATTCCGGGGGCTCCTCCCGTGGTCCAAGCGAGACTTGCGTGGGTATCATTAATATTTCGGGTGCCGAAGGGCAGTAGGAAAGTGTCCCGGGACTAGATTCCAAAACAAAGACGTATACAGAGATAGCTGGCTATAGGCCTAGGATGTGGGTCAGACAATGACCATGGTTGGGGTGAACCCGAGGTCCAGACGTGACTCACAAAGGTCTTACTGATATTCCCACACGTAGGGTTCGGGGAAGACGAGAGCCGTCTCGTTCCATTCAGATTTTGTTGGTCATTCATGGAACATTTTATGTTCGGACAAAGATCCGTATTGAAGGCACGACGTAAACAGAAATAAACCCATATAAATGTCTGCCGTAAGTACAGCAAGTCTAATGCAAGCGCGGGGTTAGATCCTGGTATATATGTCAGTCACTAACGGACCATTCGTCGTTCGGACGAGAGTCCGCGTTTGAAGCATGGAAGATGATGACAAAATCATATGAATATCCGCCGTAGGTACGGAAAGTTTAATGTAGGGTTGCGGGATTTGATCCCGAGAGAAGAGGGTCGAGTTAGCAAACTATTGGCCCGAGATGTGTTCAGACTATGGCCATATCGGGAGTTCCGAGACCCACGTCCGATACCACAAGGCATCATTGATTTTCTCTTTGCACCCAGTCCGGGGAAGTGAATTGTTAAGTGTGTAGCCCGAGCTCACCAACGTGCGCCCTCACACGCGGATCGACCTGCCCGGTCAGGTCGCAGGGGTCAAGGGGGCAGCGCCCCTTGCGGGGGTTTCTGGGGGCAGAGACCCCATATCAAAATTTTAATTATAGAAAGGTTATGGTGTTTATTCTCATGAGAGTGGTTCATAGTCTTTTATTTCATTCATTTGTTTGGGTCCTTTCTTTTAATTTATTTATGAGTTTCAAGCTTTTCTTCCATTTAGTTAATTGTGTTTTTTTTTATAGGAGGCACGCCGGATTAGGAAGGCAAGGGAGCGTGCAGGGTATGGAACCTCAAGGAGGGCGCCGTATTAAGAATGGGCAAGGGGCGCGCCGTGTTAAGAAGACTATAGGGGCCGCGCCATTTTAATGCAATACAAGGGAAATGGGCGCGCCGTTTTAAGGTTCAAAGAAGGAGATGGGGGCTTTTGAGAGGAGGGTTAAACCGGCGCGGTGGAACAGTAACTGCGTCGGATTAGCCTCTCCCGAGGGGTTGTTTCACAGGGATTGACTATGTATTTCTTTTCTTTCACCCGTTGGTGGATTTTAATGGTTGGTTTGTTCGTTCAGTTGATAAATTAGATTGGTAATGAGGGGGTCTAAGTGATTTGTTCGAAGGTGTTTGTTGTGCAAGATTTTAGGGGTTAATTCACAGAGGGTGTCTTAAGTGTTCTTGATCCCCTGGCAAAAATTGGGCCGCATCTCCCCCAGACCGGGGCTTGTCAGAGAGAAGCGAAAGCCACCACACGGATTACTCCCAGGTAAACTCTCAAAATGCGGAACGGCCTCACGGCGGTCCGTTAGCCCAAGTGTGAGTGTGGAACGCTCGAGGGCCAGCCTACGAGAACGACCACGACTCACGGACGATGATCTAGATGTTCACCATGGAAGGCTGTAGCTCTTCATCCCACGGATGGGTTCCCCGAAGGCCATGCCACGGAGAGGCAGACCTCCGAAGTCCCTGGATGATAAGAAAATCAAGAGGAAGGGGAAGAGATCACAATAGTGGAAGACTACGCATGCTTAGAGAACCCATTCTTCTCATTCATCCTCGAGGGAAGAAAAAAAAAGGGGAACATTGCAAGGAAAAAGAGGGAGAATACATTGACAGGGGAGAGAGAGAGAGAGCATGGGCCTCTTCTCTCCACTGAGCTTTCTTTCTTTTGCCCCTCTTCCAGGCCCTCTCTGTGACGGGCCAGCCGGGGGTTTTATTCAGGGAGCAGGCAGAGCATATATATAGTGGGGTTGCCTTTCCTTTCTCGAACGGAAGAAAGCTCCCGCCACTACGTTCATCCGCCAGACGAACAGGGTTTGCTTCTATGCTGGCATCTGGTAATTGGCGCTGTACCTTATCGTTCGTTCGAGGATGGGATGTTCACGGATTTGCCGGGAGGATCTGCTGCTGCTGCCATCGCTGTCACTTTGCTATCGAACGGAGGTGAAGGCACAACTTCAAACATTAAATGTTCTATGCGTAGCGTATGGTGCAGAACAGAGCATCGGAGTGTTGATCTGATGGCATTTAAGTGAAACCGGCGTGGTGGAATAGTGACCACGCCGGATCAAGCCCAAATGCAATTGGCGCGCCGTTTTAGCATTTGAAGGCAAAGCTTTTGAAAATGGTGGCACGATGGGTCCTGTAGCGCGCCAGATTAAGTTGCCGAAATGGGGGTTCTTTGAGCGCGCCGGAATAGCCTTACAAATGGAGCGCGCCGGTTTGGCCAAGCAATTGGGCATGAAGGGTTCTTTGAAAGTGGCGTGCCGGATTAAGACATCAACGTGGGCACGCCGTATTAGAGCATCAAAGGGGGCGCGCCGTTTTAAGGTGCGCCGATTAGGGTTTCTTCTTAGAGTCGCAGCCATTCACACGAATGTTGGCGTTCCTGGAATGTTATAATTGCAATGCATTGCCTTCGCAATGTTTCGTTCACAGCCTCTGGGGCTCGGTCCTAGACTTTGCGCTACTTTCAGTGCATGTCGAGACTGTGCCAGAGTTCCCGACTTTTCTCTGATTATGCTCTCGGCATGGTCGGTCAGAGAGTTGTAGCCGTATCTTCTGCTTGGGGGGCTTCCTTAACGGGTAGTGGACCACCAAGTGAGTTCTCGTCCTGTTCGGGCGAGGCATGAGGTTTATTCGGTATTTCCATCTTCGGCTTGCTCTTGTGTGTCGAGACGTGTATGCCGTATGATCATCATCGACATTTTTTGACGTCCACACTCGCCTTTTTACAGAAGGCCGAGATAGGTCGACTGGGCACGCGCAGATTCTGGGGGTGTTGAAAAGAAGGCAGAGAGAACAATAGGAACGCACTGGAAGGGGTGACGTGTGGTTAATCGTTCTGGGGGACTAGGACAGGGATGGCTGGGTGGAATGCGGTGTGCCAGTCGATTTTTCAACGATTACTGGTAGAACCAAGTGTTTGACTGGGGATGTGCCACCAGGGCACGGCACGTGAGCACGAAATGTCATGCGCTACATGGAGAGGAAGGGGTTCTGCTGGTATAAGTGCGCATGCGATTATGGGGATTCGTGTACTAGATGTCTTTCCCCATCGGTCGCAAGCAACCGGTGTTTATTTTACATCGATTTGAATCTGAACACCTTTGTTTCTACTGCCGAGGAAAGAGTCAGGGAACCTGGGAGCCGCGACGTCGGGAGGACTTAGTCCGTGCAACAGCGACAGGGCAACAACAATATGATAAGGATAACTGGGGTCAGAGAGACTGGTTCCGGAAAGGAAGGGGATCCGTTCCTTGACTGGACTACACAACTATATGCCATGAAAGGCATTTATATGGGGGCATGAGAGCCCGATTACAATTGCTTGCAAGCCAGGAGATAATTCTGTCATTCATGATGGTCCCCAGGTCATTGCATTATTGTGTGGGTAGTTCTACATTCGCACGTTGTGTCCGTCAAAGGACCTGTGACTCAGCATGTAACGACCCGAGATCCGAGTACCGGAAAGGAACCGGCGCGACTCAAACCCCGGCCAGCCACCCAGGAGCCCGAAGACTCAGAAGGGTTAAAGGATGGTGTGAGGATACAAGAGAAGCTGAAATAACTACTGAGATAGCACAATATACGACTAAATAATAAAGCAGGAAATTAAATGAATAACTAAACTGCTACATGGTCCAGTGTATCTCATGTCCAAAATAAGTACAGTCAATAGAAAGAAAGGTACAAGTACACGGGGCATACCCCGGCTCTGGCAAACTGGCAACTAACCCTGGCTACTAGAACCGCGCTGAAACTCCGCCGCGCTACGCGACGAGCCCGCGTCACCTGAAAACACAACGGTGAGCCTCATTTCATGGGCTCAATAGGGATCCCTCGGACCCCCACCACACAACGAGAAAAACAAGGCGAAAAGACACGAACAAGCATGGAAGGTAACGCTACCTAACGAAAGTACGGTAGAATCAATAAGCAATAATAAATAAATAGAAAAGCTCTCTACAACTAACCATACCTAACAAACCGACCTCGAACCGGTGGGAAAATAAGTCTGAACCTGCCAGGAGACAGGAGCACCACCCACTAGAAGCAAGGCCCGATGCGTCCACTGACGACTTAATCCATAGCCTCAGGTATCTCACTACCATGCCCCAGGCGGAGACTGAGACACCGTACAAGTAACCAGGAACTCAGAACAAGGACTAGCTTGGGTCGCGCTTGTCAGCGCGGGTCCTCTGCCCCCAACTACGTGTGCACACACAGACCAACTACTCTAGGTCGGGTCCTCTAGCTGGTTTTTCCCCCAGCCAGACTCAGGCTGTAAAGGCAAGGGGCCCTACAGAAACCAGCCTGAAAATCGTCTCTCTCAGGTAAGCCGCTCCACCGCTCCCGGGTGGGTCAGCACACGAATGCCATAAGATAGCTACGACTAGTGGACGTGTCACCGGAGGTGAGACTCGACTCATGGAAACCACCAAACGGAAGGAAACATAGTGGCGGTCCTCTCAGGATAGCCCCAGGGCCTAGCGGTCCTCCCTGGACCGCTGAGGGAGCCTAGCGGTCCTCTTTGGACCGCAAGGTGGAGCCAAGCAGTCACGCGGTAACGGCAAGAGAATGGGCCACAAGGGGCCTAACGGTCTATCGCCAGACTACTAACTCCAGCCTAACGGTCTCCCTTGGACTGCAAGGCAGCCGTAAATGGTCATCCCATGACCGCTGGGCAGCACGTGACCCCCAACGGTCGAAAACACGCACCCCAAGGGTGCTCGATCAAACGGGAAAAATGGTCATCAGGCGACCGCTAATCCGAGGGTAGCGGTCTATCGCGTGATCGCCACCCTGACCCTAGCGGTACCAGGAGGACCGCTAAGGCTTATCGACATCCAAAGCTGCCTGGCGGTCTCCCTGAGACCGCCAAGGGAGACTAGCTGTCCCTGGAAGGGCCGCAAGGCTCACCCGAGCGCGAAATCGGCAGAAACACTAAAAAAACCTGATCCACGCCCAGATCATCGCCCGATGATGGGGAAACAAATGGGAATCCATCCCCAAGCCTCCTAACATGATTCTAAACCCTTAGATCGGTCAAAAACCCCACGGAACAGGAGATTCGGTGCTCAACCCCAAAACATGGATTTTGACCCTCCCGACTTAAAAACACCCCTCTCGACCTCCCTACGGCCTACAAATCAAGGGGAAAGTAGTAAAGAAGGTAAGGATCTGTCCCCCTACCTCAAGAAAGCTTGAAAGCCGCCGAATTGCCGCCGATCTCAAAACCTTGGCCGAACACGATCTCCTCTCCCACGCCTCAAAGGAGGCACCGCTGCGTTCCTCTTGCCGCCGCCGTCGTCACCGTGCCGCTGCCATCGTCCGCCGTCCATCACCGGAGGAGGAAGGGGTGCCAAAAGGTTCAATGGGAGAGAGGGGGGCCACAACGGTCAAAAAAAGGGGGGGGGGGGCGCTCATGGGAGAGAAGAAGAAGGAAGAAAAAAAGAAGAAGAAAAAGAAGAAAAGAAATGATTATTTATAGAAAATCCAAAAAATCAAAAAAATGGGGAAAATTAGGAAAAATCATTTCCTCGATCCTCAGAACATGCTCGTCACACTGGTACAGTCTCGAAGTAGGAGAACGCAACGATTTATCCTACACAGGGTTCCGTAGGTCTGAAAGGGAAAAACACGCGTAGACCGCAAAACACACTCCGGGACCCCCGAAAGTGATCCGAAACCCACGGATCCAGATCCAAAAAATATCTGAAAAATCTGGGACATTACAACGTCCACTTATCATAGCCTTCTTACAGCACGCGTGTGCTGACCCATCCGGGAGTGGTGGAGCGGCTTACCCGAGAGAGACGGTTTTTAGGCTGGTTTCCGTAGGGCCCCTTGCCTTTGCAGCCTGAGTCCGGCTGCAAGGAAAACTAGATAGAAGACCCGACCTAGAGCAGTTGGACTGTGTGTGCACATGTAGTTGTGCGCAGAGGACCAGCACTGACGAGCGCGACCCCAACTAGTCCTTGTTCTGAGTTCCTGGTTACTTGTACGGTGTCTCAGTCTCTGGTTGGGGCGTGGTAGCGAGATACCTGAGGCTGCGGACTAAGTCGTCAGTGGACGCATCCAGCCAAGCTTCTAGTGGGTGGTGCTCCTGTCTCCTAGCAGGTTTGGGCTTGTTTTACCGCCGGTTCAAGGTCGGTTTGTTAGGTACGGTTAGTTATAGAGAGCTTTTCCGTTTATTTATTATTGCTTGTTGATTCTACCGTAGTTTCGTTAGGTAGCGTTACCTTCCGTGCTTGTTCGTGTCTTTTCACCTTGTTTTCCTTGTTGTGCGGTGGGGGTCCGAGGGATCCCTACTGAGCTAATGAAATGAGGTTTACCCCTGTGTTTTCAGGTGAGGCGGGCTCGTCGTGTGGCACGGCGGAGTTTCAGCACGGTTCCAGTAGCCTGGGTTAGTCGCCAGTTTGCGAGAGCCGGGGTATGCCCCGTGTACTTGTACCTTTCTTTCTGTTGACTGTACTTATTTTGGACATGCGATACACTGGACCTTGTAGCAGTTTAGTTATTCATTTAATTTCCTACTTTATTATTTAGTCGTATATTATGCTATCTCTATAGTTATTTCAGCTTCTCTTGTATCCCCACACCATCCTTTCACCCTTCCGAGTCTTCGGACTCGTGGGTGGCGGGCCGGGGTTCGAGTCACGCCGGTTCCTTTCCGGTACTCGGATCCCGGGTCATTACACATCAGGGTGCCACCCGAGGGGCGTCACAAAGTACTCCCGATATGAGACAACGTCGAGATCGGGGAAGTAGGGGTGCCATGGGCACCGTTGTACTGGAGTAGTTGGGTGCCGCTAAGGCCGAGGCGATTGAATGGCACAAGCACCACTCATGATTGGAGCGGCCATACACTGTTGAGACAGAGGCGGCCGAGCATTATTGAGACTGGAGAGGTCAGACGGCGTTGGTATCGCCCTGATCGGAGTGATCAGAAAGCCGCTGAGCTTGGAATTGTCAGATGCCATGGGCACCGTTGTAACTGAAGTTGTTGAGTGCCATAGGCATCACTTTGACTGAAGCAGTCGGGTGCGACCCCTAAGCCCCGCTGTGATTGGTGCGACCAGGAGCCGTTGGAACTGGGAGAGTCGGGTGCTCTGGACACCGTTGCTGGAACTACCAGGTGCCATGAACACCACTGAGACTGGAGAGCCTGAGGGCCGCTGGGGCCGAAGTAGCCGGGCGTCACTGGGACTAGGCGATCGGGTGCCGTGGGCTCCCTTGTAGCTGGACGCTCGGGTGCCGTAGGCACCTTAGTGATCGGGGTAGCTGGGCGATCGGGTGCCGTGGGGCCCCGTTGAGACTGGAGTAGCTGGGCAGTCAGGTGCTAGGGGCACCGTCTCGATTGGAGTGGCTGAGCAATCGAGTGTCGGGGGCACCGTTGTGACTGGAGTAGCTGAGTAGTCGGGTGCCGGGGGCACCGTTGTGTCTGGAGTTGTTAGGCGATCGGGTGCCACGGGCGCCGATGTGACTGGAACAGTTGGGTGCCGGGGGCATTGTTGTGACCGAAGTTGCTGAGGGGTCAATTGCCACGGGCCTCGATTTGACTGGAGTAACTGGTAGTCGAGTATCAAAGGCACCGTTGTGATTGAAGTGGTTGGACGATCGTGAGACCTCGATGGCCTTGCTCGGGGCGCGTCTGGGACTGGCAGTCGGGTGCCGAGGGCACCGTTGTGATAGAGGGAGGTGGGCTCTGTGAGACCTCGATGGTCATGCTCGGGGCCCATCTGGGACTGGCAGTGGAGTGCCGGAGGCACCGTTGTGACTGAAGGAGGCGGGAGCCTAGAGACCTCGATGGTCATGCTCGGGGCCCGATGTGACTGGTAGTAGGGTGCCGGGGGCACCATTGCGACTGAAGGAACGGGCGTTGGGAGACCTCGATGGTCATGCTCGGGGCGCATCTGGGACTGGCAGTCGAGTGCCAAGGGCACCGTTGTGACTGAAGGAGGTGGGCTCTGTGAGACCTCAATGGTCATGCTCGGGGCCCTTCTGGGACTGGCAGTCGGGTGCCGGAGGCACCGTTGTGACTGAAGGAGGTGGGCGTTGGGAGACCTCGATGGTCATGCTTGGGGCCCGATGTGACTAGCAATCGGGTGCCGGGGGCACCATTATGACCTAAGGAGGTGGGCTCTGTGAGACCTCGATGGTTGTGCTTGGGGCCCGTCTGGGACTGGCAGTCGGGTGCCGGAGGAACCATTGTAACTGAAGGAGGCGGGCAACGGGAGACCTCGATGGTCGTGCTCGGGGCCCGTCTGGGACTGGCAGTCGGGTGTCGGGGGCACCGCTGTGACTAAAGGAGGTGGGCTCTGTGAGACCTCGATGGTTGTGCTCGGGGCCCATTTGGGACTGGCAGTCGAGTGCCGGAGGCACCGTTATGACTGAAGGAGGCAGGCGTTGGGAGACCTTGATGGTCTTGCTCGGGGCTCGTCGACAGAGGCAGGGGCCTGACGCCTCATCTTGCGTCGAGACTCGTGAAGTATGCCCATTGTTAGGGTAGGAACACTGAGGGCAGGCTTATCGAGGTGACCCCACGGTGGCGCACGATCACTGGGGCAAGGGCTAGACCGGGTGCTCCCATCCCGCAACATCAGGTGGTGCATAATTATCGAGGCAGGGGTCAAACCGGGTGCTTCCGTCCAACAACATCAGGCGATGCATGATTATCGAGACAGGACCCGGGCAGAGTGCTTTCATCAAGCAACGTTTGGGGTCATGCACGAATATCTAGATAGGACCTGCGTAGAGTGCTTTCAACAAGTAACTTCTAGGGCCATGCATGAATATCGACACAAAGCTCGGGCATAGTGCTTTCATCAAGCATAATCTAAGGTCATGCACGATTATCGAGATGACATCAGGGTGCTTTCGTCATAGCAGGGGGGCGCCTCTTAGGAGGTTTGTGTTTGGGCTAGACGCCATATGAGGGACAATCGTGCGACATGCCCTCAGCGTGAGCCTAGCAAACATAAAACCAGCCAACCAAAGCCTTTATGCACCATTTGTAGCCCCGGGGGTGAGCTCCATGCATCTTATGGCCCTTGGGCACCCTAGGGGGGTATTTATAGAGTTAAGAAAGGGGTTTAGGTGGACCAACTCAAAGGGTATGAGTTAGTCCGCCTAAAGGGGGGGTTTAGGCTGGTTTGACCGGCCCCTTTTTGGCCGTTGACTGAGACTCTGAGAATGCTGTCGCCTAGGCGACCGCGTTCAACGTGAGTGAGCTAGGGGTTTAGCCGGGCTTGACCAGGGGTTTGACCCCCGAGAACGTAGTTGACTTGGCGACCGTGTTCTTGAGGGCGCGATCGCCAATGCGACCGCATTCAAGAACGGACAGTCTGGTCCGCATAAAGGGTGTTTATGCGGGTTTGAAGGGCTGGGGGCTTCTTGTTCTTAGTAAACCTCTCTCCCTAAGGGGTTCGGATGGACCGAAATGGCTGGGATTGACCTGGAAGCGAGGGAAAGGTCAAGTAGGGCCTACTGGGGTTAGGACGGGCTGTGGCACAAAGTTTTAATGTGCTATAGTTGAGTGAGTCTGGGATTTATGTGGGTCGGAATGATTGGCTGGGTTCAGGGGTTTGAGTTGGCTGGGGGAGCTAGGGTTTATGAGGGTCAGGTGGACTGGGTGAAGAGATAACTCACTTGAATCTGGCCCCAGGCTAGCCGAACTCAATGTTTGCTCATGCTCCGTCTTGAACGCGGTGAAGCCAGGAGTGATTTGACTTGGTAGATTCGCCGCTATCAAGCCGCTTGCAGGAGGTGTGTTGAAAGTTGTTCCTTGCTCTTCCGTTATGCATCGCGTGATGCGATGGGTTGCTGGGAGTCCCGAATTGACCCAGTAACTGAGGTGTTGGCATGATGATGCCATTTTTCTGGTAGTCGGGGTGACCCCCACTTTTTGCCTAAGAGCCGTATGGGACGGCAGGCCGTTCTGAGCCCCGGGTTAACCCGGTTGTTGAAGCGCCAGTGGTGTGATACCATATGCAGGGTGTCCGGGGGTGATCCCTGAATCTCTTTAGAGTGCCGCTCGATACGGCAGGTTGTCCCGAACCTTGGATTCAACTCGGTTATCAGGAAACTGGCTGGTGTAGTGCCCTATGCTCGAGGGTGATCTCCGGTTGTTATGTTGTGCCGCCTAACCCGGTGACACGTCTCAATTTTTGAGCTCAACTCGGCTGTTGGAGCATCTTTGACGTTGTGTCATTTTGCTCTATTTAGGGAGTATTTTCCTATGCTTAATCCTCAACTAATTCGAGAAAATAAGCAGGTTCCAACTGTCATCAGTAGAGCCATGATCAGACCTATATTGAAAAAGACACTGTATGAACTGTTCAAAAGAAAAGCAATTATCAGTCACCTCAAGCCATTTGGATGCAAGTGCTACATTCTCAACAATGACAAAGACTATCTCAGAAAGCTGGATTCAAGGTGTGATGAAGGTATTTTCCTTAGGTACATTTCTAAACCAAATTCATTTAGAGTATTTAATAGAAGAACTCTCCTTGTTGAACAAACTGTACATGTAAAATTTGATGAATCTAACCCTCTCTCTCAAAAGAAAGAGGAAAGTCAGTTTATAATGATACAGATGAGCTGACCTCGCAATTGGAAGATCTTTCAATCCAAAAACAGAATCAATCAGATCTGCCAACAGAAGAGCTTCAGTAAGAAGAAGAAATAGATTAAGAATTACCAAAGGAATGGAAATATGCCAAGAGTCACCCAAAGGAGAACATCATTGGAGACCCACAAGCTAGGGTAATGACCAGACGAAATATATTTTCTTGTGACTACTTAGCCTTTGTCTCATAGGTAGAGCCAAAATATGTAGAAGAAGCTCTTAAGGATGAAGCTTGGATCCTAGCTATGCAAGAAGAGCTACATTAATTCACAAGGAACCAAGTATGGAGTTTGATAGAAAGACCAAAGGATCGCCCTATAATTGGAACCAAGTGGATGTTCAGAAATAAATTGGATGAGTTAGGTGTGATCACCAAGAACAAAGCCAGACTCGTAGCACAAGGCTACTCTCAAGAGGAAGGAATAGATTATGACGAGACATTCGCACCGGTTGCAAGATTAGAGGCTATCAGAATTCTTCTAGCTTATGCGGCTGCACATAGATTAAGATTACACTAGATGGGGGTGAAGAGTGTATTTCTAAATGAGTATATCAAAGAAGAAGTATGCATTGAACAGCCACCTGGGTTTGAGGATCTAAGTAAGTGTGATCATATCTACAGGCTACATAAGGCCCTTTATGAACTAAAACAAGCTCCACGGGCCTAGTACGAACGACTAAGCTCATTCCTGGTAAAACACAAATTCAAGAGAGGTAAAGTAGACACAAGTCTATTTATTTTGAATAAAAATCTAGGAACTTTGATTGTTAAGATATATATTAATGATATTATTTTTGGAGCAACTAATAGCAAAATGTGCAAGAATTTTGAAGAGTTGATGTAGGGAGAATTTGAGATGAGCATGATGGGAGAACTCAGCTATTTCTTAGGTCTGCAAATTAAACAAATGAGTGAAGGAATCTCCATAAGTCAGACCAAGTATTGCAATGACATGCTAAAGAAAGACAACCTCGATAAAGCAAAACCACTATCTACACCAATGTGTTCTTCGGCCAAGATAGACAGTGATGAATCAGGTAATCCTACATATGAGAAGATTTACAAAGGTATGATCGGTTCCCTCTTATACCTCACTGCTAGTAGACTTGAGATCTTATTCAGTATATGTATGTGTGCTAGATATCAAGCTAATCCAAAAGATTCACATTTAGTACATGTTAAAAGAATTTTCAGATATCTGTCTGGTACTACTAATATGAGTATGTGGTATCCAAGATCATGCACACCTGAATTAATTGGCTATTCAGATGCTAATTATGTTGGTTACAAAATAGAGTTATAAAAAGCACCTGTGGTACGTGTCAATTCTTTTCAGTGCCTAATATCTTGGTCATCTAGAAAGCAACACTCTGTGACTTTATCAATTGCAAAGGTAGAATATGTTACTGTAGGAAGCTGTTACGCTCAGTTGCTATGGATCAAACATTAGCTGGAAGATTATGAATTAAAGCTAAATCAAATTCCAATGATGTGGGACAACACAAGCGCTATAAATCTGACCAAAAATCTAATACAACATTCTAGAACAAAGCACATCGAGGTACGTCATCATTTCATAAGAGAACATGTAGTAACTAATAACATTTCACTTAATTTTGTTGGTACCTTGCATCAATTAGCTGGCATCTTCACTAAGCCTCTTCGTGAAGAACGCTTCACCACAATACAAAGATAATTGGGAATGTGTACTTTGGAATAAATAGATGCTCAGAAAATTGAACGCAAAACATAAAAAAAATTATGATGAATTGATGATATCGGCATAAGAAGTACAGAGATACTTGTTCGATTATCTCTTTTATTCTATTTCTCCAATAAGATAGTCGATTAATGACCCTTCCTTTATAAGAGATAGATTAAGTGTAGCTGTCTTATAGAACCGCTCTTCAGATGCATTGACTATCTATTAAATTAAGTAAAGCTATCTGGAAACCTTCTGACTATCCTATAACCACGACAACTACCCTTCTGAGATATCGAACATTGGTTATCAGCAAACTAACTATCCTTTTACATCATCACTAGTCACAACCGAGTACGTCAATATTCCACTTACTGGCTCAAAATTTGAAGGGTCGCATCTCTCGAAAACCTAAATGCCACCATCATTTAAGCCGACTATCTCGACCCATCGTCTGCACCTTTGAACCTGTAAGCTCTTGTGAAAGACTCGTCTTATGCGGAAGCTCTCATAATGTCTTCTCCAGTAACCTGCTCCCAAGATCTTAGCTAGGTTCCTCCTCCAATTTTTCTCCTCAATCTGGTCTATACTTACTTTTTTCCTCTCAAAAGTTTCTCAAAGAAACCCTCTCGACATCTCAGAACCCTAGCACCATGACAGGCATTTCTATAGATGCTCAATACTTCGCTACCAGTGCTGATAGAGCACTGTTCCTAAGCATGAGTTCCATGATGATTGGTGGAAGATATGTACATTTTGATGAAATGGAACGGCACGGTCTAAACCCAAAGTAAGATTTTATGGATATGAAGCTTCTGAAGTTTTACCCTTTTCAAGAAGAAACCTTGGAAGATGTCGGCAGGGTATTCTATTTCAATATGAAGATGGAAAGCAGTAAGCTGGTTACCACTATCAAGAGAACAAGGATAGAGGTAACAACTGAACTCTTAAAATGACTTACTGGAGTGTTCAGCAACTACAGTGAATCTGCTCAGCCGAGAATCTATGGTTGTTAAGGGGGCAAGAATTTGTGGTGGTGATTTCAGGCCACCCCTAAGAAAAATCTAGACATTACATTAATGGATGATAAAGCTAGGATGATCCATCTCATCATCACCTACATCCTTATTCCAAGGTATGGAAGTCACTCACTCTGCATCGTAGAAGATTCAAATATTCTATACTTTCTTTTGGAATGGTGAGAAATAAAGTTGGCCTCAATTATCTTTGATGTTATGGCTAAAGGGGCAGATGAAGCCAGTAAAACTACTAGGGAGGGTAGTAGGAAGAAACTTTTTTGGTTGCCTTATGGACCAATCATAACCAAGATCATCCGACATTTCCAGATAAGTGTCAATGATGAGGAGTCGAGTTCTTGCACTCCTCTTCGCATTTCATCTTTACAAAGAAGTGGGTTCACCTATCTGAACAGGCAATGGATTAGAAAAGGCAAATCTGGCCCAAGCACACGTCAAATCAAGGAGCAAGCAGCTACCTCCTCTTTACCCACAACCACCATTGCACCAATTCAAGAAGAAGCAGGAACCATCAAGACACAGTCTGTTCTAGAACCAATACGAGTAGAAGAACACCTAGTTAGAACCAGCCCTGACCATGAAGAACATGAACAACACCCTTCCCAAGAAGATTTGGAAATCGCTTTGGAGCGGATCGGTGCAGCACTCCGAGCACATACTGAGGGGGAGCCCTCTACTACACAGGATGCTCACACTAAGGGGGAGCAACCCCGTGAGAAAGAAACACCATATGTCTGGGAGAAAGCAAGAGCTGAAGCATCTCCCTCGTGGATTCATGCTAAAGTCCACGTGTCATCATATACAACACCCTCTACTTCCAAAGAGATCCAGATCCTCCATAATGATATCATTCACATCAAACGCACTCTCCAAAGTTTTTGTGAACATATGGATGGAATGGTTGAAGGAATTGAGAAACAATTATTGAGTCCCATAGTGATGTTGAACAAAATTGGTTACAGCTCAATATGACATAACTGAAAGTTATGAAGCCAATCACCGAGTAGCCAAAGAGCTCAAGAGACACATGCTTGTTGCATTGAGTGATGTTAGTGAGTCACTCAAAACTCAGAATGAAGATTTTGTTAGAATGAATAATTGGCTTCTATCCATCTTCGGCTCCCAACAGCTTACCATTAACCAGCTCACAAACACCACAAGTTCTACTGAGGCACAATTGGCTGAAATTAGATAGAGTATTGATGATCAGTTGCGCCGCCAGTGCCAAGACATTGTTGTAGTCAAGATCACTGCCAAAACAGACCAGAATCTTATCATTGTCCTTCTCACCCAAGTTCAATCTCTTACTGCCAGCCTCACCAGAGCACCACCTCTTCCTGTAGCTATTCCACCTACAGACATTCCATCACCGAACTTCTCTCCCTCTCCCTTACCTTCTCTCCATATTCCAGAACCATCCACCTCTACTCCACATCCAGTTTCTCTGCCTCTTTCTTCACAGGTAGATCCCCTGGACCAAGCTGGTCCTTCTACCTCTACTCCTCCAATGATTGCTCTCATTACATCTCCACTGGACCAAGATGGTCCCTCCACCACTACACGAGTCAAGTCACCTACCTCTCCTGTCTCTACTACACCTCTTGATCCCTCTATTGTAATAGTTCTCTATCAAACTCCTCCTGCACATGCACACCCTTAGTCCTCCTCTTCCCAACCGAGAAAAACTCATTGTGTTTCCTCCTTATATAGGGATGCTCCGCCTGCTAAAGAACCATCATCTCCCCCTCCTTCCCTTCCCGAGTCTTCCTTCCAAGCCACACCATCCGATGTTGCACCTCCTTCTGAACACCCACCTACACGTCCTCCCCTAAGTTGGAGAAAGATGCTATGCTTGGTAAAATTTTTATAGAATCACTTGTTATAGAAATATGCAACATGCAGTATGATATATAGTCCTTGAAATATAGAGAAAAAAATTCTTGTTATATTGTTTCACATTAGTTTTGTCATCACCAAAAAGGGGGAGATTGTTAGACTAACATCTCCATAAAATAAGCAGCCCTTGAAAATGTAACTGATTTTGGTGATAACAAAACAAATAGAACTGATAACAAAACAAATAGAATAGATAACGAAACAAATAGAGCAAATGATAAAGCAAAGTTCACATAGTCAATACATTTGACTATCAAAAGAAAAGATTCACATAATCGATACATTCAAAGTTTACATAGTCGATACATTCGACTATCTAAAGAAGAGATTCACATAGTCGATACTTTTGACTATTTGAAAACATAACTGACCCTTAAAGAGAAGTTCATATAGTCGATACATTCGACTATCTAAAAACATAAATTCACATAGTCGATAAATCATTCAGACAAATATTTGACTATATCAAAAATTATGTTACGCCATCAGTAAACTTAGTTGATCATCTATTCAACGATCTAAACACTATCTATACTTAACTGATTTACATAGTCGATGCCTCACAAGTCAAACTAGCTGCTAAGCACATAGCCACATACATAATGACTATCTTAAACACTATCAGCGACTATCTCAACAACATTTGGATTTCAAATAAGCAATTAATGAATACGTATAGGCATTTATTATAGAACATGCAAAAACTTCTTCATGTTTATTATGGGTCATGCAAGGTTTCTCTTCTCATATCACATCCATCTGACGACCTATGAAAGGTCGAGTTTTTCTTATGCTATTTCAGGAAAAGAAGGACAACGAAACAGAGACTTAACAGCCACGTTTCGAAGCCACAACCAAGGAAGAAATATATTTTTATTTATTCCACTAAGAAATTATCTTCTGCAGTTGTAACTGTCAGAAAACCAAACATACCTCAAGAAGACATTCTGACTATAAGATATCACAATAGATATAAATCTTTTCTGCAGTCTAACTGTCTAATAAGGACGAAGGAGATCCACTGTAGAAATAGAAGCTTCGAGATACATGTTTCTAACAAATATATTAAGAACCTGATGCCATTTGCTATTTGTGACTAATGATTATATCTTAGAGTCTAATGTTAACTATTCTGTGTCTAACGGCCTTAGGAATAAGTCTAATGGCAGCATGCTTAAGCAGGCTATAAATATAATCAAGTTACAGAAAGATAAGATAATCTTCTTGAGCAAACTCCTGCAAGAATTTCACAAGAGTTGAGGAAAGCAAGCAATTCGTGTGCAACTCTCCTTCCTGCTCAAAGTCTCAATGCGAAGCAAATCAGCCACTACAGTCCTTCTGAATCTCTCTCTGCTAATTTCTTCTGGCCTTTTGCATTCCTCTGAATTATTTATTTAGAAGGCTTCTTGTTGTTCAAGATTGCATATCTCTATTATGATCTTTTATCTTGAACTCACATAGTTATATTGTACACCATAAGCCTACTTAGAGGAATCAATTGTGTACTTTGTTTAACCATTGCTTCTACCTCCTTGTTAAAGGAGTGGTACTTACTTGCGAGCAAGGGTGTTCTACAGAAGAATTGTATTCTATAAAGGTTTGGCTAATACCCAAAAATTCAGTTGGGACTCTGATTGAGGGAGTACCCGAGGTGTGGCTGAACACCTAAGAAAATAGTCTGGTGTAATTGGTCTTGGCAAGACTAGTTGAACCTTAGGTGTTTTTCTAAAGAACTAGACATAGGTGTGACAGGAAGTCACAATCGAACTAGTATAAACCTTGTTGTGTTCAATTGTGTGATTATTTTCTGACTTAAATTTCTATTACACTGCTACTTAATATCTCTGCTGCATCTTTGAGTTATATACTTAAGTCGATTAAATTTTTGATTACCCATTCACGCCCCCTCTGGGTCATAGCCATATACTAGGCAACAAGGAATAGCTGAACCTTCCATCTCCCAACCTCTGTCTGAACATGGTGTCCACAGACGCCGCATTCATATGGTCACGGTCACTATAGTGACCGCGTTCTCAGCCAGACCCTTTCAAGGTATTTTCTGGCCAGCCTTCATATTTCCAAGGTATGCATTACGATTCTAGTAGGCTCTTCTTGTTATTATTCGTACATGTTATTCCTTGGTGGCAATCACGGTCATCCTTTCTCTATTTATTTATCACCTCGTCATTACATGTGCTCTTTATATCATGCGAAGCGCATTTTATGCCTACATCTCTTTCTTGGCGATCACGGTGGGACGCCTAGTGCCCATCATGCCTTCTCTACCTTCCTGCATCTCATGTGTGTGTTTGTGTTATTTTAGGCCAATTTTTCCTTTGGCTTTTTATTTATTTCTAGTTGCTTTCAATTCTGTTTCGGTCACGGTCTCTACAGGGACCGCATCCATCATAACACAGCCCCTGTCCAGACAACATTCTGGTTCCAGAAGCCCCGAGGGTAGTGCCTTCAGGTACGCCTTCTGTTTGATCCTCTGGCTTATTTCTTGACTTCTGGTTGTGGTTTTCATATTCTTGCATTTCTATTTACTATATTTTTTGTTCTTTCCATATTGTTTGCATTCATCTTATCTTGTTTGCATTTGCATATGTGCCCTCATATTGATTGTTAGTTTCTAGGTTAGATTTTGCATGCACTCCGGTGCGCATAGGATCATGCATATCTTTCATCATATTTAGTTATTTCCCCCTTGGTGTGTGTATTCGTCTCTATCACATATTCCTTGTGGTTGAGAAGGGGACCCATCGAGAACCTCTGTAAACCTTGGCGAGCTGTGGATTCCCACATGGATGCTTAGCAGGTTGTACTCATCACCCCCAGTATCTGCATTTGCATTATGAGGGTGAGATTCAAGCCTTAGGTCAACCCAGAGTTCATGACCTCTTCCCTTTAGGATTTCCATCTCTTGAGGGAATTGTGCTTAATTATCCATTAAAAGGTCCGTCGAAAACCATAAAACTCAATTCTTCATCATTTTAACTTGGTTGACTTTGGTGAGACCTCTTTCATTTCATTTTGTATTTTTTTCTATCATTAGTTAAACACGGCCTTCATAGAGACTGCATCTATAAGAAGGTAGCCTCTGAGCAGACCATGTTCAGGTCCAACCCCCGAGCCCTATTCCCCTATTTTATTCTCTTAGCTTCGGTGGTTGTGTGTTCAGTTTGTCATTTGTTTGGTTCATTTCATATGCATATTTGTCATTATTTACATTTGCCTTGCTTTGTTAGTTTTAGATTAGATCTTGCACGCACCCCGATGCAGATTGGTTCATTCATATCATATTGTAGATGCATTCCTACCTCCATAGGTGATCCTCTCAGCTGCGTATTCCTCTTGGTCGACTAGGTGAACTTATTTGAGGACTTATGTAAGTATTCGTGAGTCGTGGATTCCCACACGAATGTCGAGTTGGTTGTACCGTCACCCCCTTTATGTCTAGGTTGCATCCACACGTGAGATAGTCTAACCCTAGGTCAACCTGGAGTTCAAGACCCCTAATCCCTTTAGGATACCCATTTCTTAAGGGAATTTGTGCTTAATTAATTTATTAAAAGGTCAACTGAAACTCCTAAAATAATTATGCATCATTTTAACGTGTTTGACTTGGGTGAGACCTCTCACATTCTATTTCTGTGTGTCTTCAGGCCCCTTGATAGAACGATGTCTGATCAGAGACTGCGTTGTTGGAATGTGGCATCTGGGGTGACCGTGTCTTATCAGGCCCTTGTGTTTTGTTAGTTTTAGGGTCCGTGCGTCATTTTTATTATTATTAAGTCCATTCCATACATTTTCAACTTTGTTACATCGCATTACATTCGCCTTTGCATTGAGTCTTTGCATCAAGTCGTGTATACATAAGTTCTCCCACCCGTTTCCCAGAATCGGATCGTGGTCACCTCAAAGATCGCTGTTGTACCCAGACTTTTTCTCCCAGAAAAAGTATGAAATAAGGGTTCAAGAATTTCCCCAAACACCTCCCCGACGTTATTTATTTGGCATTTCTTACAACATGCCAGGTCCGATCTAGGGCCCTAGCTAGCTTACCGTGACTCACGGTGACACCTACAGCCAGTGGGGACCACCCTCGACCACCCAATACGCGACATTGCTCGCCTTCAACTCGGCTACCTGGGCCAACCCGGGGGAGCCCCAGCAATAAGCCGCGTTGTACGGCACAGCAATGAGGCCAGAAATCACTCCTGAAATGCCTCCCTAAACCTAAAGGATGATCTTCCTTAGCCGACCTTGGGCTTCGGGAGCCATTAGCTCGCTTGTACAACCCATAGTTATGTGTTGGGAATTTTCCTGAACACCTAATGGGCGTACGTTTTTCAACAATTCTACTACAAGCCGGGGCTAACCCACAGCTTGGATGCACTTGCCGCATCATGCAGTGAGCCTCCAGCAAGTTGGGGCCATCCCCGACCCTCAGACAGGTGGCAACGAGCCGCTTACCTTTATTCTGGCCAACTGGGGGCCACCTGCCAACTCGCCACGCAACATGGCATGTCTCGCAAAGTTTGGGCCTTCACGCCCAAAACGCCTTCACTCAACTCCTATGAGCTACTCTTCCCACCCCGGGGCTAGACAAAATCCAGACAAACCCGCTAATCGAGCCGTTCGGCAACTCGGTGTGTATCAAGAATTTCCTTGAACACCTTGCAGGTGACAATGACTACACTATGCAATTGGCCCTCACGGGTCAACACCAATGTCCTGGGAACCCAATCCCGCCAAAGGACACCCACAGACAGCAAGAAACAACCTCCAAGGACACCCCTCTCAGCGGTAGCTGCCCCAGAGGGGAGTTCGCCCAAGGCACGGCCTCGCCCAAGTGGGGGCGAACTCCCCTGAGTCCTCTTCCCCCAGCCACTCTCGTCCCAGTCTCAGCTCATTCCAGCCCCAGTTCTGCCTCGATTCCGTTCTACGTATCGATCTGGGAAGAATCCGTGGAGAAGAAGCTCAGAGCTCGGGATCTTACGCAAAGTGTCGGCCGTCAACGTCATTCCATGCGCTCCAGTCAATCAGTTTGTATCCCATATCCTTTCGCATTCACACTAGGTCAAAGTGGGCCCCAAATAGCAAAAAAATCAAGTTTTGTAGAATTCTTAACTCCCTCTCTCTTGGACCCCCAGGTGGGTCCGTGTAAACGGGGGGGGGGGGGGGGGGGGTTATGCGGACCAGGTTGCCCCCCCCAACCTGGTCCACATAAACTCCCATTTTCCCAAAAAAAACTTTTTAAAAGTAAAAAAAAGTGGCAACCCAGCCCGCGTTAACCCCCCTAGGGGGGGTTTACGTGGACTAGGCTAGCCCCCCCAACCTGGTCTGCGTAAACCCTACGCGGACCAGGTTGCCCCCCCCACTTGGTCTGCATAAACCCATTTTTTTCAAATCAAAACTATTTCAAAGAAAAATAACCCAACCCAGCCCATGTTAACCACCCAAAGGGGGGAGGGTTATGCAGACCAGGATGCCCCCCCAACTTGGTCTGCATAAACCCTTTCTCTCTCCTCCCAAGAAAAAAAAGAAAAGAAAAAGAGGGTTTGGCCCATGTAAAGGGGTGGCTTTACGTGGACTAGGCTGACCCCCTCAGCCTGGTCCGCATAAACCTCCCGCCCCCTCTCACAAAATAAAAAAAAAGGAAAACCCCCAACCTAGTCCGCGTAAAGGGGGGGCTTTACGCAAACTAGGTTGCCCGTGCCATCCCAACCCGGGTAAACCCCCCAACCCTTCAACTTCTCCTATAAATTTCCCCCCTTATAATTTCAAGGGCCATCGGATGGCAGCATAGGGGCATCGGACATCGCAGGTCACACCTCCAGCACTCCATCAACACAAGGTGTAAGGCGCGCGTTGGTTGGTTGGCTTGGTAGGCTTAACACATGCCAAGATATGTCAAACAAAAACCCCTCACATGGTGTCTAGCCGATTCACTCAAGCCTTCCCCCTCATTACGTATGGGGCGTTATGGTAAAGGCGGTCACACTCACACATTGGGTTCGCCTACATATGGCGCGTTATGGTAATGACACGAACGCCATCATGCCAGATTTGCTTCTGCCATGGGACCGTGTGCCCATTGCTCTCCATGAGCTGGCCACTGACTGTCCCAACCACTGACCCGAGTTAGCCAGACCTTGGCCCGGAAGTAACATTCTCGGAGCTGGATTTAACTCTCTGACATGCTGACACTTGGACTCTGGGGCAAGTGCCTAGTGACTCACATCGAACCATGCTCGACCTCCCTCACGTGCCAGTCAATGTCAGCCCCGGCCATCCAGTCCAGCCCCCCGACAGCTCTGCCACGCATGTAGTTACCTACAGGGACCCTCTATAAAAGAATACACTGATATCTAGTTTATCATGCAATGACTCGGGGGTCGACACATATGTCAAGATTATCCCGTGGCTTGCACCAGATGTACTGGGGCCTTCAATGCCTACTTGTAAAGCCTTTATGGAATCTATAAGGAAAGAATAGCCAGAAATCTGATCTTTCCCATGCATCCGCACTAGTGTTTGCTTGCGACCCTCGTTCTGTTCTATGTCTCACCCATCCCCAGAACCTAGTATGGCCAACCCTACCTACCGAGTGTGATGGTCTAAGTCTAGCTGCAATGCGTACCCGGCCTTCTACATACGTTATGCTTTCTAGGGCGTCCTGGTCCTCTTTCAATAAAGAAACAAAGGTCTTCAGATTCAATCTGATGTAAAACAAACACCGACTACTTGCGGTTGGTGGGAAAGACGTCATGTACACGAATCCCCACAATCGCCTACACTCGTACTAGCGGAACCTCCTTCTCTCCACGTGTCACCTGATATCCAGTGCCCTCGTGTTGTGCCCTAGTGGCACTTCCTCGGCTAAAACTCAGTTCCGCAAGCGATCATCGAGAAATCAACTGGCACGCCCGCATTCCACCCAGTCATCTCTATTACGGTCATCTAGGATGATTAATCACGCTC
This sequence comes from Amorphophallus konjac, assembly GCA_022559845.1. Lineage (NCBI taxonomy): Eukaryota > Viridiplantae > Streptophyta > Magnoliopsida > Alismatales > Araceae > Amorphophallus > Amorphophallus konjac. Next base: position 48,012 of record JAHNEJ010003386.1, on the reverse strand, counting down.
TTTCCTATGCGTTTATATCATTCTTTACATTTCCCTATCAATACCCCCAGAATTCCCGCGTGCCAAGCCGACCCATCTTGGCCTTCCGAAAGGCGAGTGTACGTCACACCGCGGAAAATTTGGAAATTCCCGCGTGCGGCACAAACAACTACGTTTGCTTGAACGTGGCACCTTTGCCAACCGCATTCATCCTTCGAGGGCTTCCATCTTGTTTCGTCTTCCATAGCTTATAGTTACACTTTAGTCACTGTATTTGGGTAGGTCTCCTTCCCCTCTTATGGAGTCCCATTCCAACTCTATGTATCCTTCTTCTTCCTTTGCTTCCTACTCAGTGTGGAATCTTCTTCCCACCTGGGCCCATCTTCCTGTGGACCCTCTAAAGAACAAGCTGATATAATGGCCCACATAACCCACCTCCTTAGCCAAATGGACCCTAGTCAGACCCAAAAATTCCCTACTAGTCATCTAAATGGGCCCTTCTATGCTGTTGGTCCAATCTGCCCACATTCTAATTTCCAATCCACTTCTATGTATCCTTGTACTCCCAAAATGGGCCTTTCTTCTCCTCAGCCCAGCATCTCTTATCCAGTCCATTATTCTGGTCCTAGTCCATATCCACAATCATGTTCTCAAATTGAACCCATCTTGATGTTGCAAATAGCTTAATTAAAAACTTTCAAAAAAATCCAAAAAAAATCAGATATTCCAAAAAATCCCAAAAAATTTCAAAAAATAGTGAAAAATCCCAAAAAAACGTGTCTCTATTTTCATGCACTTTGTTTTTTCTGTCTATGTCTTTCGAGAAGAGATAATTTGTTTGGTAAGTGCGCAGGCTATAGGTCCGAGATATTCCTTGCTCAATCTTTGCTATCTCCTAATTGTCTTGCTCACATCTTTTGATCTGTCTCGATTCTTCAGTCCCAACCCTTTATTTTGATCTTGATCTGAAGCTTTTCATTTTCACATGTCCTTCTCGACTTTGCTCATTCTATTCTTGACCACATGTCTCCATGAGAGGGCTTTTTTTCTTATGCTTGAGAACCCGACAGTTCTGTCCATGCTTCATCTTGATCATGGGTTTTGACTAAAGTATATGTGTTTGTTATGTTATACATTCTTCCTTGATTGTCTCCACAGTTTTGTGTTGTGTGTTTACCGTTCCAACCATGTCCTATCGTGTTGTGTTTGCCATCTCGTATTTTGCCATCCCAATCGTGTCCTAGCATGTTGTTACCATGCCCCATCATGTTTCTGTTGTCCCACCGTCTGTTCCATGGTCCCGCCGTTTTCTTCCTTTGGGTTTGTTCCCTACTGCTTTATCATATTTTTTGTCCCACCATATTGTGTTTCACCGTCCCACTATTTTACAGTCCCACCACGCTTGTTGCTTATTTGTCTATTGTTGTTCATATGTTTGACTCATTGTCTTGATATTATGTTGTTTTAGTTTTGTCACTATGTTGTCTTAAGAAAAAAATCCAAAAAAATAGGAAAATTGGGAAAATTTTCAAAAATGTCCTTCCACCTGGCCGAGTAAGTTGGGTATGGCTCTCTATCCTTACTCTCTGTTGCATTACTATATGTTATTTCTACCTTATTATATTTTCTCATTGACCGACTGGTTCTCTGTATGTTCTAGGATCAGATGTTCTCCTTTACCAAAAATGATGATGATCTTAGGGCATACGGTTAATCACTGGATAGGCCATTAGGTTGGATCGGTTGGGGAATGATGGACTCTGTCTCGCACGCCGTAGTTGCAAGAAGACTCTTGACCCCGATTTGGTTTGGTCTAACAATATTATCCTTGAGTATTTTCTATTTCCTCTTTCTTTGCATTAGTTTTTATGATTTCTTTTCTTTTAGCCCTGCTTACATCATGTCATTTTAATCATTCTCGACTTAGTTCTTCAAGGATTTCACCTTGGTAATGGCTAATTGCACTCCAAATCCTGAATAAGAGTTTTTTATTTTACTCTGAATTTGAATGTCTTCTTTAAGCTACTTGCTTGGTCTAGTTGGCTAGCATGATCCTTGTCTGGATGTCTTTTCTCTCAGTTTAATTTTATCTCAATCATTTGCCGTTCTGATCACCTCGTTAGTTGTAGATTGTGTCCCCTAATGGGGTTGATCATGTTCTCCTTACCACCTTTAGTTAGTTAGCTTCTCCAGACATGTGTCATCCGTGCTACCTATTTCTTGTGGTTAGTTCGACATTTTTGAGAAAATTCTTATCGCTTGTCGGTTATGACAAGTGTCTTTTGCCTTGATGCCCACTTTTCAGTTCGCTCCGCTCCATCTCTGCTTCATCTCCATTTCATGTCGCATGCGCTTTCACTCCAAAAACAAGCCCTTGGGATAGCTACAAGTAAATAAAGAATGTACATCAATACAAAACTCAAGCCTCTCTAAATTCGTTCTTCTTCAACTAATGAATAGTATCAAGACACTCAACTCCAAGGATGTAGAAGCTCGAAAATTATCTCAATACATGCTCTGGATCTAACAACTCGGGAAGAATCTACAAAGCAAAAAGAGAACAAAATCATCAGTATACAAGCAATCTCAAATTTTACGAGCAAAGCTGATATGGAAATTAAAGATTGGAATGTTGATTTTCGTATCCGGACATGATAATTTTGGAAAGATCTCATTAATAGAACCTGCAATGAAAAGACATCAGTATACAAGAAGGCTTAAATTTTACAAGCAATGTCGACATAAAAGATATAACTCAAATAGCAATAAATGATTACCCAACGAGTCCTTTGGCTCAAAAGAAACACTCAAGACAAAGCTCCGGGCAAAGTTAGAAAGGCAAGACCTAGGTGAAGAACTTCAGACAAAAATTTGGGCAAAGCTGGAACGGCAAGACCCAAATAAAGAACTTTAAACCATGCCCCACCCAAAGCCAAAAAAGCGAGAGAAAAGAAAGGGGTATCCCAAGTTGAATTATAGGCAAAGCCAGAAAGAAAAGTCCAAGGAGGAGGGTAGCAAAAGATTCTATATTCAAGATCCTACTGATGTACAGGGGAGATCAATGCAATAAATGCAACAAAAAGGGGAAAAATGAAAAACAAAAATTTTGGTCCCCAAAACGAAAAAAAAACCTTATTGTAACCCTCAATATATTACCTCTGTTGATACAGTTTGTGATTTTTCAATGAAACTCAGCCTTAGGATCGGCTTGGTGGAGGAAGTCCATATTACTTCCCTGAAGTGGTGTGTGCTCTCTTGAGTTCTCTCCTAGGGACTATCGAGTTGAGAAATGTTTGGTTCAACCAAACGGGCAATGAAAGCCAGACTACGCGATGTGAAGAATATGCTAATACTAGATGTCAGCCCAAACTCCAATGATAATTTTTTTGTAGAATTGGTGATAACACTACACAATACTCAAGTGTTGGAGCAATGTACAATGTCTTCCGATCCTACTCCCATACTATCATCATATCCCCTAAAATGTCCATCTAAGGAAGAATCTAAATAAAACGAATTACCATGTTAGCACGACTCAGGAGTAGAAATGTCATTAAAGTGCGTGAGTTGTTTGCCATCGTCTTTGACTAAACCCCTCGCCATGTCATTAAGGCTTAGGGTTTAAAAAATTTTGATGCACGGGCCGTTTGCCATCACCCCAGACTCTGATAGACATCCTGCATGGGGCATTTGTTGAATCCTAAAAAACAATCAAAAAATCACCAGAGGGACCCCCTCCAATCGCACCCACCGAGGGAAGCCCCCCCTCCCGGTTGCACGAGCACCGGAGGGACCAGCCCTCCAGTCCCCTGCACAAGAGGGACCCCCCTCTGGTCGAGGCCTCTTAGTCGTAGGTACGGGAGGGACCTCCCCTCTAGTCACCCCACACCGGAGGGAGACCCTCACTCTCTCTCCCTCTCTCCCTCTCTTACACAAAAAAAGAGAAGAAGAGAAAGGTAACGGAGGGAGGTCCCTCCAATCGCACACACTAGAGGGAGACCCCCTTTGGTCCCCTCTCTCTCTCTCTCTATCTATCTCTCTATCTCTTTCCCTCTCTTATACAAAAAATAGAAGAAGAGAGAGAAAGTCACTGAAGGGAGGTCCCTCTGACTGCACGCATCAAAGGGAGACCCCGTCTGGTCCTCTCTCTCTCTAACAAAGGAAAGAAGAGGAGAAAGGCACCGGAGGGAGGTCCCTCTGGTGGCTTATCTCCGCCTCTATAACAGGGGGACCTTGGATTATTTGGGGGGGGGGGGAGGTACCTTTGAGAAGTTTGCGCAAGGAGCACATGGAGCTCCTGAAGGCATCGAAGGCTTGAGGACTCAAAGATGTCTTGTTGTTAAAAACTCGCAACGGGGATATGATGCATATATGCCCCTAACATTGGGGATGTGCAATTGTTGCAAAGTTACTGAAATGATGGAGAAACCATGTGAATTTCAGAAATAGCCTAAGTCCACGAAGAAGGGTTGAAAATCATGGAAAAACCCTATTATGTGCATGTTGGCCCAGACTAGATGACGGACAAGAAGGGGGGTTGATTTGTCCCCTTATCGAGATGGCGGATTTTAAAAACTTTCTAAACTAATCATGTTGTGCCCCTGGTTTTGATGATGACAACCATGAGATATGAATGATGTGTTTAATTCAGTGATGACATGAATTTTCATTCAATAATACCTTCACTTAATTTTCATCCTTGTTGCTAGAAAGGAACAGGGTCGACGCTGGGAGCTTAAAGCGTCCACGCATTAGTTGAAGAAGCCTTCACTGATATCCACAATGTTAACTCCACGAAGCAGAGACCTTCACAATTTATTTCACTGCGTCAACGCATTCATCAAGTGGCGTCGACGCAGCAGTTACAAAGGAAGAGCCAATGGCTTACTGGATTACTCTGGTGCGTCAACGCAGTCATCAAGTGGCGTCGACGCAGCAAGTTGATGGATCGACAACGTGACCAGTGGGTGGACGCAGTTGCACAATGCGTCAACGCACTCCACACGAAACGTGAGAGGGCTGAAGCCATCTAAGTTCAGATGCTGGAACACCAATGCGTCAACGCAGCATGCTGAGAGCGTCGACACAGCATGTCTATCTGTTGAAGCTTTGACCACTGGATCACCGATGCGTCAACGCAGCAGGTTGATGGAGTCAACGCAGTAGACTTGAGATTTGCTATAGAATGTCCTTGAAGGCTACGTCAACCCTTTGGAGCAAGTGAGTTGACGCCACCTGACTCTAGTTGCTGACACATGGGCCAAGTATTGGGCAGGAAATGTGGAAGACACACGCCCTAGCCGCTGCTGGTATATATTGGAGCCTTCGTCTTCTGATGGAGGCTGATCGAAGGAAAAAAAACCTGGAGAGCAGAAAGCCCTTCGATCCACAAAAAGAGAAGAAAAAGAAATAGAAGAAGAGTGAGCCGGCAAGAAGAAAAAGAGTTGAAGAGAAGAAGGAGAGAACAGCGTGAGAGAAAAGGAGAGCAGAAGAGAAAGAAAGAGAGAAGGAGCAGAATAGAAAGAGTGCGTGAGCTGAGAAGAAGAAAGAAGAGGAAGAAAAGAAGAAGAGGAGAGAACTCTATTGAAGACCTGTTCAGTCTGTTCGTGGATCAAATCCAGAACGACTATTGTGATTCATTTCCAGTTTTCGTTGCTGTGCTTTTCATGTTTCTTATTTTTTTTTTACTCCTGTTGCTATTGTTCTTCCGATCCTCTAGATTGAGGTCGGGTTCCTCCTGGTGGGTCAGGAGAAGGGAGATCTGATCTCCAGTTTGCAAGCAGCAGGGGGGCTGCTTGTGGGTTCCCTCCGGGCTAGGAGGAAGAGAGGCTAGGCCTCTGGTGTATTGCTGGTAGCATAGTGCTACTGGCTGGCTCACTAGTAGCGGGGCTGCTACTAGTGGGGTTCCCTCTTGGTATAGAGGAAGAGAGACGTGAGTCTCTGGTTTCTAGTGACCGTGGGTCGCTACAGGTTCCCTCCGTGTAGGAGGAAGAGGGGAGATTGTTCCCCTAGGTAAGCTGTGCATCAGCGTCTGTTGGCAAGCTGTGTTGCCCAGCTGTTAGTGAAGCCACACTCGGTTTGAGTGTGGGGTGGATGTAGGTCCGTGGACCGAACCACCTAAAAATCTCTGTGCAGTGGTTGGTTGCTCCACATCTCCTATCTACTTCACAGGTTCATTGCATTCTCGTTTATATCTGTGCTTCTTCCGCTAGTTGTTTATTTGGGCGCAGGTTACGTATTTGATCTTTGGTTTAAAAGGATATTCTACCTGTTCTTCAGATTGGTTGTCTTGCTTTGTTAGAGTTCTAGTTTTATTATTGAGCTGAAAAGTTTTTAAGGGTGAGATTCATTCACCCCCCCTCTGAATCCTCCGTACCGATCCTAACAATTGGTATCAGAGCGGTTCCCTATTTCTCCAGATTCAACGATCTGTAGGGGATCCTGCTGGTCTAATAGGTGCATTTCTGATCGGGTCTTATTGCTTGGTTTTAATCCTGAACTGATTCAATGAAGCATCCACTTGATCTTTAGTGGTTCTGGATTTAAGTTGTGGCTTAGAGGTCTGCGTATCTATGTTAAACAACTTGATCCGGATCTGTGGAAGTTGATTTCGCATGGTCCACACATACTGCCAAAGAAAACGTCCAAATGGATTGACAGTGATAGATACATGTGTGATCAAAACATGAAGGCTATGGAAATTATGAAGGCTGCCACTGACAACGCCTTACACTCGTGTTTTTATCATTGCAGGTCAGCCACCGAAATCCTGGACAAACTGAAGATAGCTTTCCAGTCAAAGGAGGACGCCTGCATGATGGCCAATGGGACTGATCACAGCAACAATCAAAGTGATGAAGAGGACAATGATGATCAGGTAAATCCCTTTGAAAACTATGATTTAGATGATTGGGAAAATGCATATTCTGAGCTGCTTGAATCTCATGAACTGTTAAGGAAAAAGTATAAAAAATTGAAGAAGGGTACTGGGTTAGTTAGTTCAAGTTCTCCATGTAAAAATTGTTCTAAGATGAAGCAATTTCATAATGCCTGCATATCTGATATTCACACGCATAAAAATCAGTATGAAAAATTGATGAAGGAATTTGAATGTGTTAGCTCAGAACTAAGCAAGCTAAAATCTGAAAATGACTCTCTAAAACAATCTGTTAAAGAAAATGAAGGAAGGTTAGAGAAACTCAAAAAGGAGAACACGGTGCTGACTGAGAAATGTAATGCCATAAAATCTGTAAACGTAGAATTACAGAAAGATCTTGAAAAATAGCAAAAAGACTTTAAGGAATTTGAAAACAGAGGAAAGCAAGAAGTCAATTCAGAAGATCAACTTCTAATAAATGAATTGGTTCAGAATGACAAACTTAAGGAAGAAAATGAGAAGTTAAAAATGCTGAACTCCACTATGTCAGAGAGACTTCTAACCTTAGAAAAAGGAAAAACAGTTAGTGTTGAAGTTCCTGAAAAATTGAGCAATCTGGAGCAAGAAATTAAAAATTACAAAACTGCTAACAAGGTGTTAACTGAATGTGTGAATTGCAGTGAGCAAGAAATTTCCAGCTATGAGTTACAAATCACCTCTTTAGAAAATGAAATTCTAGATTTGAAGAGTTCCCTATCTAAATTTATTAATGGGCAGGATAATCTGAACAAATTGCTGGGAACAAAGGTCAACTTCCAGAAGGAGGGGTTAAGCTATAACCCTATAAATAAAAAGAACATTGAAAACAAAATTCAGACATCTTCTGTCTCTAGCTCTAATTTTAAGAAAGAGGGACTGGGCTACAGTCCAGTCATGAGGAAGGTCGATGGATCCAATTTGAAAACCATTTTTGTTAAATCTTCTGAACAGGAAAAACCTTCTACTTCATCATCTCCACCTCAGTATAAGGCTAAGAAAATAGAAAAACTGGATAAAAATCAGAAGATGATTGGAAAATAGAAAGTGAATAAAAAGGGTCCATCAGTGCATGCTGATCACAGTCTTCACACAAACTCACATGTATCTAAAAAGAAAACCTCATGCCATTACTGTCATAAACCTGGTCATTTGATGCATGAATGTAGATTGATGGAAAAGGATGATCTGAGTCCCAGGAAATATCATGTTAAAAATCCTTCATCTCAGAAAAGGAGTGTCACATGTTCTAATTGTGGCAAATTAGGACACTCAATTGCTCAGTGCTGGTTTGCTAGTGGTAAGAAAACCTTCTATTCACATCATGCTAAATTCCCTGCAAACCAACATGTTTTTAATAGAAACAAGTCTATTTCAATGAACCAGCACATCATCTGTTTTAACTGCAACAAAATTGGTCACAAGACCTCTGAATGCTGGTCAGGTACCTTTGAAAGAAATTCTCTCAAATGCTCTCACTGTGGAAAGCATGGCCACACAGTCAAGGACTGTTGGCATGCTCAGGGTAGAAAAGAGAATTTTAAACATGCTAAAATCCCTGCAAATAGACATGCTGTTCATGAGAATTTTAAGAGAATAAATTCCTCTCATTGTTTTAACTGTGGAAAGCCGGGTCACAAGGCTGCAACCTGTTGGCTGGCAGGATACCAAAGCAATGCTGGTTTTGGTAAACAGAACTTTAATTCTGTAAACATAAAATTTCATACATATGCACATAAAAATCATGTTAATAAGAATGTGCATAAATCCAATCTGAAACCTGCTGCATCTTGCCATTATTGTGGTACAATTGGTCATTCAATGAATAATTGCTACCTGATGAAATCTGATGACCATGCTGCTAGGAGATTGTTTAGAAAATCTGCTAGGGATGTCACTGCTAATTCAGGACCCAAGACTTCTTGGGTGCCTATTTGTGCAAGATAGCTTGCTAACCTGCAGGTGTGCCTTGGAAGCTGAAGAATAATGAGGGGTAATAAACCAAGGCACTTAAGAAGAAAAACCCCTTCCCGAACTTTTCAGGTAAATTTCTTGCACTTCCTGGTTTTAGTGTTACTGCATAGCATGTTAAATGTTTTTTTTTCTTATTCACTCTTCATCTACATTGTCTGAATTGATGTTTCTGAATTTTCCTCATCTGAAGTGCATATATGTGACTTGCATGCATAGCTCACTGAACCTCTGAATTACATATAGGATTGCATGTTCTCAGGGGGAGCTTAGTCATCCTTGCTTGTTGTGTCTATCTTTCCTTCAATCATCTCATCATGAATACGGTTTCAGCTTGATACTCATTTTATTGGTTGTTATAATTTCATTCATACATGGTCTGAGGGGGAGTTAGCTTAAGATTAATTTCTTGGTGAAAAAATGCTGAATAAAGTACAGAGTTGTTACTGCTAGTTGGATAAGTGAGTTAACGTAGTGTGGAAATAAAGTTAACGCACCAGACAGCTTATTCCTTGTGAACCTGATGTGAAGTGCGTCTGGTTGAGTGAGTTGACGCAATAATGAAACTGAGTTAACGCTGTGGGCAATTGGTTTCTGAATTTGAGCAAATGTTTGTGCTGTCTAGTTGGATGAGTTGACGCAATACTGAGGTTGAGTTAACGCACTGAGGAATATAATTTGGAAACTGGATTGGTTTGTGAGCTAGAACTGAGTCAACAGCTATGCCATGGTAAAATCTCTCTGTTATATCTTTCTTTTGGAAACTTCCCTATCTCACATCAACTTGTTTTGTCCATCAATTCCGTCCCTTCAGTTCTTATCCCACAATAAAGCCTCCTTGACATCTTAGTATGAGGGATGAACTCTAGAGCACTGAGATATGTAGATGATGTCTTAAATTCAGGGGGAGTTAAAGTGATAATTCTTGTTGAGTATGAGATATGTTCTGAATAGCTCTATGATATGCTAATGATAGGAGATCTATAATTCTTATGATATTTGAATTTAAGAACTTTTGAACCCAAAAATGCACTATGTATGGAACAAAAGCTGAACTTTTTAATAAAACCAGGACCTTATCATCTCTCGAACCTTAGTGCTTAAAAGTAAAGAAACCAATGTGTGCAGAGGAATTTAATATTTGTATTGATAATGAACTCAGAAATTATTTATAAATGCTGAAGATGCAATATATTACACATGTAATAAAATGCAGAGCAATGGTAGTTATTCACTGAGAAACAAGCCCTATGCACCAAAGAAGTGCTGAAGAGCAAGTCATGAGGTGCACTACTATCTCTGTCTTCAAGTGAAAAAAAAATTATTCCAGAGCAATGGTAACTATTAACTGAGAAACTACCTTCATGCACCTATGAAGTGGTGATAGGCATGTCATGACGTCAGTTGCCAACTCTGGTTCGTATATGCAGAATAGTTTGCTATGCTGAGTAACCGGGGACTCGGGTGTCTGATGAACATGTGTACTCGTGTCAAAAGGCTAGCTATACTTGACTGCAAATGAAAAAGTAAAAATAAGTTGAAATTGCTGAAAATGTGAAAATATTCAAAACTTGTGAGTATGTTTGATCTGAAGCTCCTTATTCAACTAAGTCTATCATCAATGCCAGTTAAATTTCTCTCTCTCTGAAAGGCTTCTTAAAATTGACAGATATAAGGGACAGATATGAAAATGGTTCTAGTGTGAAAAGAGTTCCATTTTTTCTCCAGACAGGTGGCTTTAGTGGTTCATGGTTTTTAATTCGATGTTTTAAGATTATTTCCTCTCTTTATCATTAAATGAATTGGAGCCTATTTACATACATCTCTTTCATGGGAACTTGATTTGCAACTCTTAAATTCTTGAATATAAGCATGTCAACTCATTATCTTAGTATCTTAAGAAAATTCCTTGAACGGATGTCCTTCTGGCTACTTATCTTGTTTCTTCTGTTCATATCTGCCTCACTGCGTAGACGCAATGTCCCATTGCGTCCACACATTACTTCTAATACAACCTTCCTCACAATCCGGTTCACCGACTTGAACCGGCTGAACCGTTCACTAAAAGGGTCTTTGTGGCTTCTTTAAAAGCGTAGCTTGACCACTGCTCGTCTCCACTCCTCTCAAAAACCCTTGGTCATTCCACCTTCCGTGTTCTCCAAAACCCTCACAGCCTTTTTCCCTGTTCCATTCACCTCGCTGCCATGGCTCCTCCGACATCCGCTACAAAAGGGAAGAAGAGGGCAGAGGAACCTCCCAGATGTTCAGCATCAGCCGAAGGCATAATGGAGCCCAGCTCCATAGCTGATCACGATAAAGGGAAGAGGAAGGAGACGCGTCCCCGCAATCCTAGTCCGCCAACCAAAAAGCGGAAGGCATCTGATGTCAGGAAAGAAAAGAAGGGTTCATCTTCAGGCTCTGCAACAGGTCAGAAAAGTGCGAACAGATCTCTTCCAGTCACAGCAGAAGAACCTCTGAAAGTTCTCATCTCCCGGTATGTTGATGCTACCGACCATGAGATGCTTGCAGTTTTTTCGGAACTGTTTCCGACCTTAGACTATCAGGGTTGGTGGTCGTTTGTCACAAACCATAAGGTCTATTATCCTACCCTGGTCAGAGAGTTCTACAAAAATTTGAAATATGAACCACAAGTTCTAAAACTTACATCATCTGTCAAGAATGTCTGTTTCGAACTAACAAATAAGATGTTTGCCCGAGCCTGGAAAATCCCCAAAAATGGAGTTCAGCTGCATGATTTTGAGTACGATGAGCACGATGCTTTTGCGCTCCTGACTGACAAACCCAGTGACCATTCCGATGTCAGGGAAACCTATCTAGCTAGTCTCAAAGCCAATCAATTCCCTCCATTGAATAGACTGCTCTACCACATTTGCACTTCAATGATCACACCACAGAGCAGTGGTAGAGAAAAGGTGACTAAGATGCAAAGGTTTCTACTTTACTGTATGCTGAAGAGAATACAGATTTCCCTGTCTGATGTAGTGATTCAAACTATGGGGTCTTGTCTCACACAGTCCAGAACACTTCCTTTTGCTGCTCCATTAACTGCCATTTTTAGAAAAGTGGGTGTCGACCTTGGTTCTGAGAAGAAAATAATCATTCCTCAAGGGAATGTTTACACCCTTACTTACATTCAGAAGTTTATGGGATTTAAAGTCATTGATGGTAAGCCAGTTAGAATTCTTCACAGTTAGAAAATAGCTCCATCAGAAATAGGTCAGGCATCAAGAACAGCCACTATGGATGAAAGTCAAGTGAACAGGACAGAGATACAGATTCCATCAGATGTGAGAGAAGAAAGACCATAGGTTGAGGACACATTTGCTAGATCATCTAGCCCTCAGTTGCAAACTGGGGAACCCAGTGGTTCTGCACCTACAATGGAACCCCTTATAACTGGAACCATTGATGTTTATAGGAGACCTTCTCCAACTTCTGATGCAGCTCCACCCCCAGCAACTATTGAAGAAATGTTAGTGAACATGACTATGATGATGCAGCGTCAGGATACCAAGATGGACAAATTAATGGAATTCACAAATTACCATCTCAACAAACTGACTACTAGGATTATACAATTCGAAGTTTCTGTTTTATCTGAGTGGCAAAAATTCTTACTCTCCAAGATGCTTTCTGACCAAGCTACAAGGACAGTCCTTCAGCACATATCATCTCTCCTTGACAAACTAGCCACTTTGATGACAGAAATGCACAGCCAACAAGCTACAACTTTTTCATCCTTTGCCAAGATTACTGATCTGTGCTATGATGTGAGGATAGTAGTTGAAACCATCAAGAGTCTTGTCAATGCACTTCCCCAATGCCTCAAAGTTGTGTTAGAAAAGATTGACAAAGTGACTGCAGCAATTCAGTCACTTGGAGACAAGTTTCACAATAAGGAATCTACCACAGCTGATCACTCTTCTGCCAGAAAATTCAATCGTTACTTTCCATAGCTCTCCCACATCTACTCCCCTTCCTGATGATGTCAAAGGGGGAGGAGAATTATGAAGTCAAGCTGGAATTTAAACTAGAGTTCATTGCATCTGCATCAATCCTGCTGACTAACTATATGTTTTATTCTTTTTGTCTGGTTCAATGATGTAAAGTCTTGAACTTGAATGGACGACAAAATTAATGCTCGATTCAATCAATGAATAGATTTCCTGTTAATCTAAAGCTCCTTGCTTGATTTGAATAACCATGGTTGTTTAGATGCAATGGCATCAATGGCATTCACCTCATAGTTGCCATCATCAAAAAGGGGGAGATTGTTGTGCCCCTGGTTTTGATGATGACAACCATGAGATATGAATGATGTGTTTAATTCAGTGATGACTTGAATTTTCATTCAATAATACCTTCACTTAATTTTCATCCTTGTTGCTAGAAAGGAACAGGGTCGACCCTGGGAGCTTAAAGCGTCCACGCATCAGTTGAAGAAGCCTTCACTGATATCCACAATGTTAACTCCATGAAGCAGAGACCTTCACAAGTTATTTCACTGCGTCAACGCATTCATCAAGTGGCGTCGACGCAGCAGTTACAAAGGAAGAGCCAATGGCTTACTGGATTACTCTGGTGCGTCAACGCAGTCCTCAAGTGGCGTCGACGCAGCAAGTTGATGGATCGACAAGGTGACCAGTGGGTGGACGCAGTTGCACAATGCGTCAATGCACTCCACACGAAACGTGAGAGGGCTGAAGCCATCTAAGTTCAGATGCTTGAACACCAATGCGTCAACGCAGCATGCTAAGAGCGTCGACGCAGCATGTCTATCTGTTGAAGCTTTGATCACTGGATCACCGATGCGTCAACGCAGCAGGTTGAGATTTGCTGTAGAATGTCCTTGAAGGCTGCGTCAACCCTTTGGAGCAAGTGAGTTGACGCCACCAGACTCTAGTTGCTGACACGTGGGCCAAGTATTGGGCAGGAAATGTGGAAGACACACGCCCTAGCCGCTGCTGGTATATATTGGAGCCTTCGTCTTCTGATGGAGGCTGATCGAAGGAAAAAAAACCTGGAGAGCAGAAAGCCCTTCGATCCACAAAAAGAGAAGAAAAAGAAATAGAAGAAGAGTGAGCCGGCAAGAAGAAAAAGAGTTGAAGAGAAGAAGGAGAGAACAGCGTGAGAGAAAAGGAGAGTAGAAGAGAAAGAAAGAGAGAAGGAGCAGAACAAAAAGAGTGCGTGAGCTGAGAAGAAGAAAGAAGAGGAAGAAAATAAGAAGAGGAGAGAACTCTATTGAAGACCTGTTCAGTCCGTTCGTGGATCAAATCCAGAACGACTATTGTGATTCATTTTCAGTTTTCGTTGCTGTGCTTTTCATGTTTCTTTTTTTTTTTTACTCCTGTTGCTATTGTTCTTCCGATCCTCTGGATTGAGGTCGGGTTCCTCCTGGTGGGTCAGGAGAAGGGAGATCTGATCTCCAGTTTGCAAGCAGCAGGGGGGCTGCTTGTGGGTTCCCTCCGGGCTAGGAGGAAGAGAGGCTAGGCCTCTGGTGTATTGCTGGTAGCAGAGTGCTATTGGCTGGTTCACTGGTAGCGGGGCTGCTACTAGTGGGGTTCCCTCTTGGTATAGAGGAAGAGAGAAGTGAGTCTCTGGTTTCTAGTGATCGTGGGTTGCTAGAGGTTCCCTCCGTGTAGGAGGAAGAGGGGAGATTATTCCCCTGGGTAAGCTATGTATCAGCGTCTGTTGGCAAGCTGTGTTGCCCAGCTGTTAGTGAAGCCACACTCGATTTGAGTGTGGGGTGGATGTAGGTCCGTGGACCGAACCACCTAAAAATCTCTGTGCAGTGGTTGGTTGCTCCACATCTCCTATCTACTTCACAGGTTCATTGCATTCTCGTTTATATCTGTGCTGCTTCCGCTAGTTGTTTATTTGGGCGCAGGTTACGTATTTGATCTTTGGTTTAAAAGGATATTCTACCTGTTCTTCAGATTGGTTGTCTTGCTTTGTTAGAGTTCTAGTTTTATTATTGAGCTGAAAAGTTTTTAAGGGTGGGATTCATTCACCCCCCCCTCTGAATCCTCCGCACCGATCCTAACAATTGGTATCAGAATTAAAGTTCTGTACGTTGATTAGCCTAAACAGACGTGAAATCAAAATATTCTCTCAAGCTTTCCGATCTCACCCGAATAAACTATGCAATAGATGGTAGAAATAAATCTTAACATAGATAGCGGATGAAGCAATGTGCGATGATGCAGTGAATAAAAACCTATAAAATGGCCTGTGAACGGAGATATAAGAAAAGGACAATCACACAGGCAATCGCACAAGACACAGAGATTTTTAGGTGATTCGGGACCACGACGGGCTCCCTACGTCCACCCCTCACCGAAACCTGGTGAGGTTTCACTACACGCTACTTACGTAGCAACACATGGACGAACCCCAACACCACACACGTTGCTTCCGTAGCAATGCACACACAGGGCCTGGCCCCAGAACACTGCCACTGTAGCGCACACACACACAACGTCGGGGAACACACCCCAGACTCGAAAACCACACGGAGACGCAGCTCAGTCTTTACACATGGACTCGGGGAAACTTGCCCCGCAATGAAACCACACACTCGGAGAAGCAACTCCGCCCATGCACAGCAATCTTCTGAGTTCGACAAAATTAAAAGATATACAATGAACGCCCAAACTTTCAATCTATTCTGAAATAAAAGAGTAGAGATGAGAGAATAAAGATTCCCCCTCAAATCTGCAATGAAAGCTCGTAGACGAGACGGATGAGTGTGCTGAGGATATCCGATCATGGAGAGGAAGCCGTCTAAGACCGATGGAGACACCCAGGTGGAATATGGAGCTACCGCGTTTCAGATTGAAATCAGATCGGCATGTTTTCTCGTAGATGGCCGTCTCCCCTTCTTCCTTCTCATTCAAGGTGCGCAACACTTCCTCCACATTCTTCTTTCTCCTGCAAAGAATAGAAAAGATTAGCGCCAGAGATTATTCTCCTTCGATGGAGATCGCAGAGTATAAATAGGGCAAGAATATAGAATGGAAGACCACAAAGGCCCTTGTAAAAACCTCTCTAAACTACACGCATACCATAGGAGAAACCCTAAGGGTAAAGGTGTAAAAAGCCCATGGCAAATGGATAATGATCGGTGGAGAACGAAACAAAGACGGCAGACCCGATTTGGGCCGCCCGAGACAAGTGTCGACTCTCAGAGTCGACTCTTGTTCACGGGAGTTCTGCCAGAAGATGAAAATCAGCACAGGCGAAAAGTGTCGATTCTCAGAGTCAACACCTTTTCTCGACGCTTCTGTCTACGATGAAAACACATCACACAACCCAATTAGATATAGAAACAATGAACCCTTTTCAAATATAATCAGGTGGCATGGATTAAAATGATTAAAAACAACATTCAAAAACTTATTTAAGCAAGACATATAAAATCCATGTTAAGCAAAAGGTCCACCTCAAAAAGCCATATATGCATGCACCGACCTTAATGCTCAGCCTTATGTGCTGAGACTTATGCTCAGACTTATATGCATGCACCGACCTTAATGCAATGCACCGTGTGCACTGACCTGTGCACGGATGTGCACCGACCTGTGCACGCATGTGCACCGACCTATGTAGGAAAGTGCACCGACCTATATCTATATGCAAACACATGCTCAGACATGCTCAGAGCTTGTGAATGTGCACCGACCTATATAAGGAATGTGCACCGACCTATATCTATATGCAAACACAAATGTGCACTGACCTATGAAGGCATATGCACTGGCTTTTGTATGTGCAAGATGCAAAGGATGCACCGATGCAAAGGATGCACCGACTTGGAGACTCAAGTGCACAAGACCTGCACCGATGTGTGTTATATAGAAGACTGTGCACCGACCTGTATTGGCAAGTGCATAGACTTTATGCATAGAAGAAGACATGCATCGACCTATGGCAACCATATTAACACCGACCTCCATGTAACTAGCACTGACCTAGTGCTGGCCTTATATGAAGATACGCAAGCTAGCACTGACCTTACTAAGCAGAGGAATATATATATGCAGCACAGCCAGAACAGAGAGAAAGAAGTGTTGACTCCGTGAGTCGACACTTTTTCTGACGTGAATCAAAACTCAAATAAAACACAATTGAAAACTCCAAAAATCCTCTTCCAAACATTAGAAACAAATGTGCAATGTATCAAGGTATTGGCATATATTAAACTGTATTCCAACAAATGCCAATGAATGTGATAATCATCATGAAAACATTAACACTCCTAGAATTGTATGCGTACGAAACACTGTCAAACCATACAATCCTCAACACGTAGCAAGCCGAATTGAAATGCTTGAAATATAAAATCTTACCATGACTCCAATGGATTGAGAGCAACACAAACATGCTCTCATATAAACGAGTCACTCATGTCAATTCACACATGAATTTCAAATGCAGTCCAATTCAAATTCAACAATCTACCTTCATTCATCTAAGTTTCATTGACAACCATTTGATCTATAATTGATCATGCAATTCAACACACAAGAGCTCATCAAGATCCATTTAAACATAACTACCAACTTTCTTCACAACCTGACATATCAAGTAATTGAACATGTAGGTAAAGGGTATTTCCAAACAATCAAAACCACAAGTAAGAATTCAGTCAACAGGACATGTATTGCTACACATTAAATTCATTCAACCCAAAACGTCAATTAACATATGAATGGTTAAAACTCATTCAAGCTAATTTCAGTAACGATCATGCATACACAATTTGATCCATATACTTCCTCAAAATACCCATGACAGTATGAAATGAAAACCATGAGCAGATGGAATGGGTTAAGCTTGTGAACAAATGGAAGCCAAGGCATCAATATGCATAGGCCACCCTCCATATAGAAACTATAGCAGATGGAAGTGTCGACACTTAGTTAGAAGATGAAAACCTGCAAGACAAGATGTCAATATATTAGCTCATTTGACATCAAGACATTTTCCATAATACTTACACACAATATATTGTTATCATCAAAACCATCACCAAGGACAAAGAGGGAGTGCCACGAACCCTACAATCTCTCCCTTTTTGATGATGACAATATATTGTGACAATCCAGAACTCTCTCCCCTTTGGCATTATCAAAAAGTGGGGGACCTAGAGGAACAACCAAATATGAAATTTTAACATGAATGGTGCACGAACCCAGCAATTAACGTACCATTAAAGGAGGCTATATAAACCATGAGCAAAGGACATGAAAAATGGAATTTGATGTGCAGTATGCAAGACGTTCAATTGTTGAATTATGTTCAAAATGTATGACCAAACTATGTGCAAAAGTTACGCTGAACAGCACATTATTCTCCCCCTATTGTCATGAATAAAAATTGACTGACAATGAGATAAAATGACCTGTTATTTACATGTATAACCTAAAGATGCATCGAAGTGAGATGCAGCATGATATGTATGAACAAGATCAGGCAATCAAGCACTCAAGCATGCATAATAAGATATAAAAGCAAACAAGTCCCTTCGAGATAGGTTTAATAAGAGTGCAATTGATTATGGAACATGATGTGCATGAGCAATGCTAAGAGAGTCGTGCTTATACAAAGATGGTACTGCATAAACTATGAAGGTTGACAGATTCATAAAGTACATTCACACAATCAAGCCCAAGGTGTATATGTGATAATTGAGCAATGAATTTTAAGATCATATGGATAAATAGATTTTCTAAAGAACACAGGAAAGAACCTATCCTCCATACACTTCCATACATAATGCTCGAATATTGGTAGCTACGTATAACCCTAAAATTTTGATTAAACACATAAAGGTGACGAACCTTTTGACGCGAGTCATACCCTTTGTTTCAGGGGCATTTCCTAGTTACTCAGTTTCGTCACTTATCTTAATTGTGGATTTTGTCACTTTTCGGTGCGAGTTATATGTATCCTTTGTCTCAGGGACACATCCCGGCTACTCGGTGGTGAATCACACTTATTTTCATGTGGATTAGCTTCACTTTTCGACGCGAGTTTCCTCCTTTGTTTCAGGGAAGATTCCCGGATACTCGGATTCGCATTCCACTTATAAAGATTTTTGGTGGGGCAAACGGTTTTTTCCTCACGAGACATGTAAATTCCATGTAGAGATTCAAGAGTCCTCTAAAGTGTTGAGAGGAAAACTAAAATCCTTATTAAATTGAATCATTTATCTCAAAAAGGTGCAAAGTGTGTGGGTGATTGTACTGAATGTAAGACATGAATTAGTCTAATCACAGTTATGTCTCCCCCTAAGTGTATGCACAGTTATGAGTAAAAACTCCCCCTTAATATGTGCCATGAAACAACCATGTCTAAATTAAAGCAATTTTATCTAGCAAGGGAAAAAGTCATAGGATGTTTTCAAGAAAAGGGTGATATAATATATATACACTCAAACATCCATCAAGGTAAAGTCTTCACACAAGGTGACTACCGGTACGTGGCTGAGAACGTATGTCTGAAGACCACCACAAGCATGGGGAAGGCTTCCAGTAGGATAAAATCTAACCTTCCACGATCGCCATTTGATATACCGGATAATCATGGCATTCAAGTACACAAATATGTCAAGTATATGCAAGTATATGCACGTAACCGAACATATGATCAAAGACTTCCTTTATGTACAAGTATGCAAAGATGTGTATGATATGTGCAGTGTATATCATGCATCTAAGTGCGTGTTCTATATATATAAGACTGAATTGTTATTTACAAAAAGTAAGTAAGAGTATGAAAGACTTTATGTGTAGTGTAAGGCATTCAAAAAACTGGATTTATTCACAAGATGTGCAGAGAGAAGTATTCAAGACAACTAATCATCATACTCACAAGATCTCAATATTTCAAAAGATGCCAAAATCAGTGAGATAGGAATGTAATTGTTTAAATGCAAATATTTTCGTCCAAGCTCAAAATTTACCTTTTCAGATCTTTCAAAATGAACTCAAGCAAAATAAATTTCAAAACAAATCATTTTTGTCTCTCGCCTTGAGAGTCCTTTATTTATCAATGTTCATTGCCCTCAAGGTGCCCCTGCAAAATAGATTTCTCATTTCGAAGTTTTAGGTACCCAAGCCATCTTGGGTCCCGAGGGGTTAGTGTTAACATGAACAGATGGATTCTTGTATCTCCTAGCAAATCAATCATCATCACATCTCATAGTGAAACAAGCATCCATAGAGTGACTATTCTCACCACAATAATAACAATAAGAAAATTTTCTTTTCATGGACCATTTTTCATCATTTTTCATTAAAAAATAATTATTCATCATGTGTTCATGTTCACCATAATAATAACATGAAAAATTCTTTTTGAGAGACCATTCATCATCATTTTTTTTGTGAAATAATTTTGAAAAACATGACCATGTAAGCCACAGTAGTAGCAATGATCGTTGAGGTTCTTCTCTATGAATTTTTTATGACTTTTGGGACTATCAACATTTTTCATTCTTGACTTTAATGCTTCATCATCATCAAATTTCATCAAGAAGCAATCATACATCTCATGGCCAAATTTGCCACAATAGTTACAAAAGACATTCCTTCTTTTTCTTGATGCATGAATATGTTTAACAGTTTGGGATTTTGCATACACACAAGAGTAATCATCATCATTTTTCAATTTTTGATTCTCTTTATCATACATGGACAAAAACTCATTTAAACTCTTAATTTTATTTTTCAATGATGAAATGTATAATTCGTAATTAGCGATCTCTCCTTTACACAATGCAAGTTTATCATTCATGAGAGAATTGATAGTTTTATAACTTACAGTTTCTTGTTCCATAGCATGAACATTTTCAAAGTCATCAACAACTATACTTTTTTCTTTTTCAAGTGAATTAAGTTTTTCAATCAGCACATTATTTTGATCCTTGAGATTTTCTATTTCTTCAGCAAGCTTTTCATTCTGAATAAGTTTATTAAGCAAAATCTGATCACTATCTGAACAGCTCAATTTACCTCTGGGTTGTCTTTCAATGTTTTCAAGTTCTGAAATTTTAGCCATTAAGGTTTCTTTTTTAGTTTTCAGAATTGAAATAGTTTCTTTGTGCACATCAACATCATACAATAAATTTTCATTCAAATTCCTAAGTTCAGAACATTTCTCACATGAGGAATTATCAACACAAGTATTTTTAATTTTTTTTTAATTTTCGGTTTTCACATTTTATTATTTTATATCTATCACATAGCTCATCGTAAGCATCCATCAATTCATCATAGCTAAGCTCGTCTTCATCATCAGAATCAGAACTAGAGGATACCTCAGAATTTTCCTTGCTTCATCTCCCACTACTGCTCTCCTTGAGACATTCTACATTGTCATTCCTTCTCTGAGCTTTGTTCAGCTCATCCCAAATTTCTTTGGCTGACTTACAAGAGGAAATAGAAGGAAGTACTTCAGTGCTCACTGCAGTCTTAAGAACATTCAGAACAAAAAGTTTATCGGAATTCATTTTCTTATGCTCATTGGTCCATCTTGACTCATTTTTTGGTAGAATGTGAGGACCATGAGTGATTAAGTTCACAAGCTTCAGATCAATTTTAACAATCCAAACACACAATTTTTCAAGCCATGAATCATAGTTAAAACCATTAAAGACGGAAATCAAATTCATGCAAGCCATCATGAACAGATCAAGATCTTTTCTCCTAGACCGAGAGGTCCGTGAATAAAAAATCAGAGACTAGGCTCTGATACCAATTGTTGGCCCAGACTAGATGACAGACAAGTAGGGGGGGTTGAATTATCCCCTGGTCGAGATGGCGGATTTTAAAAACTTTCTAAACTAATCACAGCAGAATTAAAGTTATGTACGTTGATTAGCCTAAACAGACGTGAGATCAAAATGTTCTCTCAAACTTTTCGATCTCACCTGAATAAACTATGTAATAGATGGTAGAAAAAAATCCTAACACGGATAGCGGATGAAGCAATGTGTAATGATGAAGTGAATAAAAACCTATAAAATGGCTTGTGAATGGAGATAGAAGAAAATGACAATCACACAAGCAATCACACAAGACACAGAGCTTTTTAGGTGGTTCGGGACCACGACGGGCTCCCTACGTCCACCCCTCACCGAAACCCGGTGAGGCTTCACTACACGCTACTTACGTAGCAACACGGGGATGAACCCCAACACCACACACGCTGCTTTCGTAGCAAAGCACACATGGGGCCTGGCCCCAGAACGCTGCCACTGCAGCACACACACACACACAACGTCGGGGAACACACCCCAGACTCGAAAACCACACAGAGACGCATCTCCGTCTTCACACACGGACTCGGGGAAACTCGCCCCGCAATGAAACCATACACTCGGAGAAGTAGCTCCGCCCACACACAGCAATCTTCTGAGTTCGACAAAATAGAAAGATATACAATGAATGCCCAAACTTTCAATCTATTCTGAAATAAAAGAGTAGAGATGAGAGAAGAAAGATTCCCCCTCAAATCTGTAATGAAAGCTTGTAGACGAGACGGATGAGTATGCTAAGGATATCCGATCACGGAGAGGAAGCCGTCTAAGACCGATGGAGACGCCCAGGTGGAATCTGGAGCTACCGCACTTTAGATTGAAATCAGATCGACAGGTTTTCTCGTAGATGGTCGTCTCCCCTTCTTCCTTCTCCTTCAAGGTGCGCAACACTTCCTCCACGTTCTTTTTTCTCCTGTAAAGAATAGAAAAGATTAGCGCCAGAGATTATTCTCCTTCGATGGAGATCGCAGGGTATAAATATGGCAGGAATATAGAGCAGAAGACCACAAAGGCCCTTGTAAAAACCTCTCTAAACTACACCCATACCATAGGAGAAACCCTAAGGGTAAAGGTTTTAAAAGCCCATGGCAAACGGATCTAGATCGGTGGAGAACGAAACAAAGATGGAAGACCCGATTTGGGCGGCCCGGGACAAGTGTCGACTCTCAGAATCGACTCTTGTTCACGAGAGTTCTGCCAGAAGATAGAAATCAACACACAGGTGAAAAGTGTCGACTCTCAGAGTCGATACTTTTTCCCGACGCTTCTGTCTGCGATGAAAACACAGCACACAACCCAATTAGATATAGAAACAATGAACCCTTTTCAAATACAATTAGGTGGCATGGATTAAAAGGATTAAAAACAACATTCAAAAACTTATTTAAGCAAGACATATAAAATCCATGTTAAGCAAAAGGTCCACCTCAAAAAGCCTCCGTTAATACCATATGTGCTGAGACTTATGCTCAGACTTATATGCATGCACCGACCTTAATGCAATGCACCGTGTGCACTGACCTGTGCACGGATGTGCACCGACCTGTGCACGTATGTGCACCGACCTATATCTATATGCAGACACAAGCTCAGACATGCTCAGACCTTATGAATGTGCACCGACCTATATAAGGAATGTGCACCGACCTATATCTATATGCAAACACAAATGTGCACTGACCTATGAAGGCATGTGCACCGACTTTTGTATGTGCAAGATGCAAAGGATGCACCGACTTGGAGACTCAAGTGAACAAGACCTGCACCGACATGTGTTCTATAGAAGAATGTGCACCGACCTGTGTTGGCAAGTGCACAGACTTTATGCATAGAAGAGGACATGCATCGACCTATGGCAACCATACTAACACCGACCTCCATGTAACTAGCACTGACCTAGTGCTGGCCTTATACGAAGATACGCTAGCTAGCACTGACCTTACTGAGCAGAGGAATATATATATGTAGCACAACCAGAACAGAGAGAAATAAGTGTTGACGCTATGCGTCGACACTTTTGCTGACGTGAATCAAAACTCAAATAAAACACAGTTGAAAACCCCAAAAATCCTCTTCCAAACATTTGAAACAAATTACCATGTAATGTATAAAGGTATTGGCATATATTAAATTGCATTCCAACAAATACCAATGAATGTGATAATCATCATGAAAGCATTAACACTCCTAGAATTGTATGCGTACGAGACATTGTCAAACCATATAATCCTCAACACGTAGCAAGCCGAATTGAAATGCTTGAAATATAAAATCTTACCATGACTCCAATGGATTGAGAGCAACACAAACCTGCTCTCATATAAACAAGTCACTCATGTCAATTCACACATGAATTTCAAATGCAGTCCAATTCAAATTTAGCAATCTACCTTCATTCATCTAAGTTTCATTGACAGCCATTTGATCTATAATTGATCATGCAATTCAACCCACAAGAGTTCATCAAGATCCATTTAAACATAACTACCAACTTTCTTCACAACCTGACATATCAAGTAATTGAACATGCAGGTAAAGGTTATTTCCAAACAATCAAAACCTCAAGTAAGAATTCAGTCAACAAGACATGTATTGTTACAAATGAAATTCATTCAACCCAAAACATCAATTAACATATGAATGGTTAAAACTCATTCAAGCTAATTTCAGCGAGGAGCATGCATACACAATTTGATCCATATACTTTCTCAAAATACCCATGACAGTATCAAATGAAAACCATGAGCAGATGGAATGGGTTAAGCTTGTGAACAAATGGAAGCCAAGGCATAAATATGCATAGGCCACCCCCTATATAGAAACTACAGCAGATGGAAGTGCCGACACCAGTGTTGACACTTAGTTAGAAGATTAAAACCTGCAAGATAAGATGTCAATATATTAGCTCATTTGACATCAAGACATTTTCCATAATACTTACACACAATATATTGTTATCATCAAAATCATCGCCAAGGACAAAGAGGGAGTGCCACGAACCCAACAGTGTAGAAGTTACAGAAATACCCTAAAGTTTTACAAAGCAATTGAAATATCCAAGAACTTTAGTAAAAACATCGATGCCTAAAAAAATTGGGGAAAAACCTTGACCTTTGAAAAAAATACAGAAAAATCCCTTGCTTGTGAAAAAATTACAGAGAAACCCTTGAGAGGTTAAAAAATTACAAATAAATATTAATCTAGAAGTGTCAGAAATTACAAATAAACTCAAAATTTTTAGAAAATGGCTGAAAAAACCTAATGTTTCAAGAGATTATAGAAAAACTCTTCTACTATCTAGAAATTGTAGAAATATTCTCAATAGGTTGGAAATTAAGAAAAAATCTGAAAAAATCGAAAGTGTCAAAACTGTCTTGATCTATCAGAAACTTATAGAAATACTCCCTATAAGTGGAAAATTATAGAAAAACTCTTAAAGATGCAAAAATTGTAGAAATGACCCTACATGTGAAAACATTATAGAAAAGGTCTCGAAAGACATCCACCGACGACCAAACAATCAAGAAAGGAATCCACTAAGGAATAAGCACTCAAGGTAGGACTGCCTAAGATGCTCTTGCCTTGTGAAGTGTTATTGTGCTTGTGCATTCACAAAACATAAGAAAATAGGATATGTTGCCTATATGCCCTTATGTGCATTATTCCAAAGCTCTAATGGACATTCTTAGAAATAAATGTAAGAAAAATGTATACACATCAAGTGTCAAGGTGTGGTCAAGGAGATTCAAGCATGGGCCTGTGCACTTATGATCAGAAAAGTTTGCTAATTATAGATATAACCTAAAAATGTAAAGAAATGACAAAAATGTCCCGAAATATCAAGAAATAACATATATACTCGAAAAAGTCAATAAATGACATAAGGGCTCTAAGATGTTAAGAAATGACAAGTGTATTCAAAAAGGGTCAAAAATTACAAATCTACCCAGAGAAGGTCCAATACTACAGAAATAGCCGGCAAAGTTAGAAGAGGTATAAATAGCCAAAATTCTTTTGAAACTACAAAGATTCTCTGATGTCCGAGAAAAGTGTAAAAATATCATGATAGAGGAAAAATTACAATATATTCCCACTTTGTGCGAAAATACATTTTATGGACATCAAGTCAAATTAAGGGTCCGATCATGGTCAAAAGAGTGATCATGACCAAAAGCAATCCAACATATCGATAGTGATCGTCTTGGCAATCTAACAGTCCGATCGTGATAGAATTCAAATCCAACTGTCTGATCAGGGGACAGAAATAAATTCAATGACATGATCGTGACAGAAGCAAATTCAAAAGGTCTGATTGCAACCGGATATGATCCCTAAGACTTGATTACATAATCGGGATCATATATAAAGGTCTTTAAAGATCGATTATAATTCAAATTACATATATTCAAGGAAATAAAGTCTTCAAATTTTATAATGGGTGATTATCAAGGTCATTTATAATACAATGGTTAGAGACAAAAGGAGTTCTTTGACAATTAATTAAAGTGTTCGCACTTTACACTGATGTAAACAAACACCAATTATGGTTTATGGAAAAAAATATAGTCCATGAATTTTAAATCATCTGATAAACTCAAAATATAAATAAACATATTTTTCTTAAGATGATACTAAAAAAAATATAAAACTTAAATTCGTCATTAATGTGTTCAAAAAAAAATTTGCGTGAAACAAGTACGAAGTCATAATCCGAGTGGAATAACCGAGAAGGTATTAATCATCCCTATTGTTAAAACTAAACTTTCATAGTGTTCTCATCTTATCTAGATTAAATACGACACATAAATTATCTTATTTGTCCTAACTGTACCTCTCTCGATCATGAGGTGCTATGTTATCCTCACTTTGCGTGAAGGAACTTTAGAAGACAACACTCGTTTTCAAAAGGTTTAAACTGTATGGTCCCCTTTTAAACGTGTTCTTCTTGAAGAAACATGACATTCACAGTGGGAGAATATATAGAACTCATGCTACTAATTAAGAGGGAGCCATGAAAAATCATCACTGCACGCGGACATATCTGAACGCAAAGACATGACGACAAAACTTGGAGCAAAAATTTACATTTGTAGAGGTGGAAAAATAGTTTCTCGAATCTCATACCATACTTTTGACATTTATTTGTTTGGGGAAGAACGTCTAGTCACCCGTGAAAGCCTACAAACACTAAAGAGAGGGCGTCAAAAGGAGCCATAGGCGTTATCTCAAAGGACAACTCTCTGATGTTTAAGTAAAGATCACGTTGGATGAGAATCAATAGAAGACGAAGAGGAGAGAAGAGTTTGAGAGTAGAATGATCAAGCTTGGAGCTAGAATGGGATTTTCAGAGGTGCTCGCCGTGTCTAGCGAGTGCTTAGAGAGTGCTCATAGGGCCTGAGACATGCTTGGGAGCAGGTCTGAGTGCTTCTCCGTATATGACTATTTATCCCCGTATGTCTTTGCGTAGGGCTGTCTCTACGTGTGCACTTGTGTCTGTATGCCAATCTATGTGTGTGCATGTCATCTAATTGGAGGTCTATTTATATCGATTATCCTGACGGTGGAGACCCATCCCTTAACAGAGAAAGGCGTGAGTCGTGGGGTAATGTCTCCCCCCGATCGTGCGGAGTTTCTCATTGTGCGCCCACTCGTCTGGCCCACGTGGCCTCCAAGTAAGACTTACAGTGTTCTACATGCATGCTCGCCCTCACTTGAGTAGAGATCGGGGATAGCGGGAGTAATGCTTGGTCGTCGGAGAGTCATCTGGCGCCTGAGATGCCCGGGTTGATGCCCCTTGTGGGCTGATGAATCCTTTGTCCATCTTTATTGGGCCGCCTAGTGCGCGGATAAACGGACTTCGGCTCAGTATCGGCTCACGTAATCAGTTTCTTGACTCAGTCTAGACAGTTTAATAATATTATCCTTGATTACCTTATATTTTTATTTGTTTTAAATTTTCCTTTAAACTCAGCATGCATTCATATAGGGATTTGAAACAACTTTGGAAAGTCATTCTAATAATCATTTTGAGGTAAATTGATCCTTAATTCAAGATAAGAGATATTCCACGCTGAATTGTGTCCTCAGTTCACCTTGTTGCCGTTTTAGGCTATTTCCCTGAAAACTCCCTTGTTTGGATCTTCCTATTTAATCATTCTCCTTTGATCCCTCAGTCCACATTAGCTGGTAACCGCTCCCCAATGGTGAAACCTACAGGTTTGTGACCTGGGGATACTTCCACCGCATTAAAAGTTGATCACTCTTTTTATCTCCTTCGTGCCCGCATGCACACTCCTCCTTTGTCCAAACAATTGTTGCTTTCCTTGAGCTTCTCAAAATTGCTTCATTCTGAGCTTTTGATTCAATTCCTAATCAAGTGATGTTGATTGCGTGTCTCATCACACCTTGGCATCTGCTTTTTAGTTCACTCCCACTTTATTTCATTCATTCCATTCCATTCCACGCCATTACACTTTATTACACTATGTGTCACTCCCTTGCAAAGCAGACGCCAAGGCGGGGCAGCTGTAGACACACTAAAATTGACATCTTTTTGAACATATCTCATATCGCGTTGCGATACCCCATTTGGCCCTCAAATCGACTTATTTGAGTGATTTTTCTCTCTTTTCTTGAATATCCAACTTCTCCCAGCTTTCACACATGTTTTCCCATTTTTCCAGATTTTTCTGAGATTGTTCTCCATTTTATCGTGAGCTTTTCGAATTGGTGGCAGCCACCCTAACGCTATTTAATTAGCGGCAGCCACCCTGCCGCTATTCAATTAATTGGTGGCAGCCACCCTGCCGCTATTTAAAGAATTGATGGCAGCCACCCTGCCGCTATATAATGAATTAATGGCAGCCTGCCTATCGCTATTTAAATAGCGCCCGTGTGTAAAGTCGCCAATTTCCTTGTCATATTTTGAAGTTTTAAATCCGTCGAAACTCGTATTAATTTCTAAATAGCGACCTTCTCATGGTCGTCAATTCTTTTCAAATTTTGGAAAGTCCGAATCCATCTCAAAATCCCTCAGAATTAGTGACGCTTCGCGTGGACGTTATTTAAAATAGCGACCGCCTGTCTTGTCGTCAATTCTTGTTCAATTCCGAACTCCAACCGAACCTCCTTCTTTCTCTCTTTTGAGCCACTATTCACTTGAGAAAAGAGTTCTAAGGCTTTCCAATGTTGAAGGGACACATGGCCATGGTTTATCACCTTCCAAATCCAACTAAAAGATGATTGCCTAATTTCCCTTAAAATTAACTCTGAATTTAAGCTCTATAAATAGGACCCCTCTCTCCCTTGTGTTAAGGACATCAATATCAATCCAAGGGGAGGTGCTGTTAGATTGAAGGCTCAAGAAGGAGGCTCCCATGAACCCACAAGCTTCATCCATGGAGTTCTTCTTCGTCCCTTAAAGATCTTGAAGCCAAATTAGAGAAAATCACTAAGCTTTCCCCCTCCTATCTCTTATTTTTGCTTTAGTTAATTGCATGCATCATATCATATTCTTCTTTTATCTCTTTTTATCTCAATATTGAGATCTTCTCATGTTGTACACTCTAGCACATCTCCCTTAGTGCAACACTTGCACACCCCTTTTCATCATATCATCATTTTTTACCTACCCTTTTGCATAGGGGTTTAAGGGTCAACACCCAACAAGGTGTGTTCTAGTCCATGCTCTTCATTGTTTATATTTCTATTCTGGATTTGGTGCTACACACTTGGTTCTAATCCATATTTGTTTGTTGGTTGTTTTCTTTGTCTTTGCAAGGGTAATCTACACAAGAGAAACTCTCTTCATCGGCCGGCCGATAGCAAGAGAAGGTGCACTCATAATCTCCCCCGCATCCTTTTGAGGTATTTATATTCGTGATCCCTCCATATTGTTATTGTTTATATCATTTGAGACCCTCGCGTCTCTGGCGATCACCTTTCCCTTTAGCATCCTACGCATGCTCCCTTTTCTCCTCTTTCCCCTTCTTTTCTCATAATTCTTCTTAATTTTTCCTTAAGTGGATTTCTTAAGATCTACACCTCTCCCCCAACTCTTGGCGCATTCTGTGCACTTTTGTATACATTTGTAACCAAGCTTCGGTTACACCTAACGTCTTTCTTTTTCGACAATTTTATAGCCTCCAGCGTTGCCCCAGCGCTGAGTCTTCGTTCTTTTATCTTCAAACTAGGAAGAATAGGACCATCATCCATGTACCCTCCCTTATCTCCAGCATCAAACGCTGGTCCGAGCGCTTTATCTTCCTGACGAAGGCGGCGGGTAGTGGCCATCCTAGTGACTGGAGTTTTACGTCAACCATTCGCCCTCCTAGAGCTGACAGACTGTCGACTCCAACCAGCGAGGAGGCAAGGGCGATTAAAGTCATTCTTCGCCGCCCTCATAGCGATGCCGACAAGAGGCTGACTGCGACAGTCTCCCAAGAATTAGGGTTAAGCCCCCCATTGCCTCATGGTACAACCCTTGTTGTTTCCTTCATCTTCTCGTCCTTCATGTGGTGACTTCTTCGTGTCGTGTTGCAGGGGCGCCGACATCACCAGAGGTACGGTTCTAGACGGTCGAGCTGCCGACGAACTTTCCCCGACTGCGTGACCACATAGGTGAAGTCCCGCGATCAATGACACCCAAGAGGGGGGGGTGAATTGGGTGATTACAAATTTTGAGAAACTTTTACCTGATTTAAAAAGATATGATAAAACAATAACTAAGAAGTTCAGATCTATTTAATTAAACATTAGATCTATCAAACACTATCGCCACGATAGTTCTTCTGTACTAGGCGGAGGTATGAATCCAAAGAACCTGCTCATGCAAGGTGCTATCGTCCAAACAAGACTAGCCTTGTCAATTCAAAAACACCTTTCGATATACCAAAGATCTACTTATAGAAAAGATCGATTTATGCTAGATCTGAAGTGACAAACGTAGAAGAACAATATGCATGAACATTCACACATAAAGGAGGTAGGAGAAATGGTCCAAACCACACAATAGACAACGATTTTAAGGTGGTTCGAATGCAACATCGGCAACCTACGTCCACCCCTCACCAAAACCCGGTGAGGCTTCACTGCTGGAAAACCAGCATGGGGATAAATCCTCAACACGGAGTCAAACTCCAACAACATGCAGGTCGATGCCTGCACACACACGGGGAACAAACCCCAACACACACACACACGGAGACGGAATCTCCAACACGATCCAATGATTGGATCTACAATGAACACACACACGCTGTAGCAAACACAGCACAAACTATGGATATGAAAAGATCCTCACACACAAACATACAGATCTAGGTAAATTCACAGACACACAAGTGTAGATCTGAAATGATCGACACACACACACACACACACACTAATGTTTACAGATTACAAGGAACACAACTTTGAAGCGCAAAACACTTTAGAGAATGAAGCACAAAAGAAGGACTTCTGATTTAGGCTCCCCCTGAGTATATAATGTAGATCTTGAATGAAGTTTGAATCTCCACTTGATTTCTTCTTGATTGGCCTCAGCTTGATCTTGAAAATTTTGATCTTGGATGAAGAATCTGTGGACGAATCACTGTTCACGGAGTTCTTGCAGAGTTTCCTTTCTCCCTTGATAGCCTTCCCTTTTTCTCCTTGGATCATTAGGGTTTCTTTCCCCTAAGAGATGTTTTTATAAGCCTTGGGTTTGTCAAGGGACATGCCAAAACATAGATCCATGAATTTAGGCATGTCTGGTGGCTTTAGACCGAACTCTGTAAGTTTACAGAGTTCTGAGTGTTGGAAACTTTGGTCGACTGAACCAACAAAGTTGGTCAACCGAAAACAGTAAAACCTGCAAAAATAACATTGTTAGCCCATAAATCATATCCACATGCAAAGAACTTTATGTCCACATTTTGTTCCATTCAATTTGAGTTTATTTGACTTGTTCTGGACATTGTGAGGCATGATTCGTTTGTGCATTAGCTTGTGAAGGAAATGGCTTTGAGAGCGTACATGTGCTTGCACTTTTGTAATTAAATGGTGCTAAGCCATTGGCCATTCCAAGGTTTTGATATCATCAACCTCAACTGAAAGAGAGTTTTGGTATCACCAAAAACACTGACGCACAAAAGCCTCAAATACATTCTGAGTTCGCTCTTGATCAAATATGCACGGCATGAGATGGAAAGCACGTCCGGGATTTTGTTATCATCAAAATCACTTGGAGAGACTCAACAATCTGCCCCTTTTTGATGATGACAAAACTCTAGAACCCTGAAATCAACACATTATATGCTTGCAAGCTCCCACATAGTTCTTGTACGTGGCGGAGTTTACACTGACGCATAGTGAGGGATTTCAGATGGGATGGCCTGTCTTGTATCCAACACCATTTGATATACATAGAACCCATGGAGGGTTAATAATCCAATAATCTACATCATTCAAACCATTCAAGCCAACACAAATCATTCAATCATATTTGCCAAGTTGATATTGAGAAGAAGGCAAGAACCAACATGTGTGTCCAATAACAAGTGCATTTCATTAATTCCAATTGTCATTACATAGTACATGGATACTGACTCACAATGCAAAAGACTCAACTAATGCAAAAGACACTCACAAATGCAAATTGTCATTCATTCATACAAGCAAGTGACACTCACAAATGCAAATTGTCATTCATTCATACAAGCAGAGGGACATGCACGCATAACTTATATAAACCTAGACTAGCAACTTCTCCCCCTTTGGCATCATCAAATGAGGGGAGGGGATACAAGAAAAGTGGACCAAAAAAGGAACTACAAGACCGAAAAATAAGCACCAAAGAGATGAAATAGAAGTTCTTCAGTGGCCGTCTGTAGGAGGTAGAGAATCTTGGCCAGGTGGAGGGCCTCGGCCAGTAGTAGCGAGATGGTGGATAATGGAGTTGAGAAGGTCATCCAGGCTTAGCATGTGGTGCTGGATGCCGACGAGAGAATGGTTTGTGGTTAGGAAGGATTGGCGAGTGTCGTCATGGCAAGTAGTGAGAGTGGCCATGTTCTGAGTGATCGTATCCAAGGAGTGGGAAAAGGTAGTCATCTGATCGTGCATTGATTCAAGTAGATTACCAATAGAGATAAGAGATGTATCAATGCTACTCCCAAAGTCAGACAATTGCTCCCCAAAGGTATCCACCTTAGTTTCTATGCTAGTGAGATGCCTATCAATGCCCTCAAAATCGGCCCAAGAGGGCTATCCATCACCCTGAGAAGAGGACTCTCCATGATAGAACTGTGATGGAGGCAGCAGTTCCTGATCTGCATGGTGAGGAGGAGGTGGCTGCTCATCGGCCTGAACTGGAGGCGGGGGTGGTGCTTGAGCCTCCTATTGTTTCTATTGCACTTCGCTCTCTTCCTCACTTTCAGATTCATCTCCATAGACTGGAAAATTTTTGCGTGACTCACCATCTGGACCCTAATAGTAGCCAAAATATGTGAAGATCTTGTGTTTATTATAGATATCATCTTGTCTCACTAGAATAGACATCTCATCGGCCAGACTAATCCCAGCATAAATGAATACGCCAGTCAACTGTGATGCATATGGAAATGATCTCCTCAATTGGGTACGGCATGACCCAATCAAGTCTGTCATAAGTTGGCCCATATTGACGAACATCCAATTCATAACATAATAAAACAAGAACTTTTGTACTTCGGTCACTTCATTGCAGCTTCCACCCTTGGGATAGATGAGGGTGGTAAACATATGATGCAGGATTCACTGTAATGGAGGAAAGTAGTTGGCATTTAACGTGATCAAGTCGCTGACACCATGTTAAGTTTCTCTAGGTGATTTTGATGATAACAAAACCCTGGACTTAGTTTCCGTCTCATGCCGTGTCAAAGTGATCAAGAGCGAGCATTGAACGTGTTTAAGGCCATTTTGTGTAATGACAATTGCTCAAATGTGTTGAGCCTTCCAAATGCATAAACATAGCTAAATCAAACCCAAAAATGAATGATTATATGATGACATAAGGCTCTTGTCATATGGATATGTTCATTGGGCTAACAATCTATTTTTGAAGGTTTTCCAGAGTTCGGTCGACCATTGGGCATGATTCGGTTGACCTATTTTTCTAGGATCAGAACTCTGTAAAAGTTACAGAGTTCGTCGACCTATTGAGGATTTCGGTCGACCGAAATTGCCAGGGATAAAATTTACAGGTTTCTCAGAGTTCGGTCGACCGATCGGAGAATTCGGTCGACCGAACCCCTCGAGGCAGCAATTGTTGACTTTTAATTCTTCAACGTGGGAAGCCCTTTCCTTTGGTTTCTTTAATCCTAAAGCCACCAGACATGCCATAATTTGTGGATCTGTGTTTTGACATGTCCCTTGACCACCCAAGTTGTATAAAAACATCTCTTTGGGCAAGAAACCCTAATCACTCAAAGGAAATCAAGGGAGCTACCAAGGGAGGAAGAGGGCTGCTGCAACACCTCCGTGAATAGTGTTTCGTGTAGGGATTCTTCATCCATCTCCAAGTCTTTCAAGATCAGTCTAAAGCCAATCAACCTCAAATCAATTGGAGAAGCAAGCTTCATCAAAAATCTGCATCATCTACTCAGGGGGAGCCTAAATCAAAAGTTTTCATTAATGTTTCTTCTTCCCAATTTCCAGAGCTTCAAGTGTGTGCTATTTGTAATCTTTAAACATTCGTGTGTGTGTGGATCTACCCAGATCCGTATGTGTGTGTCGTGTTTCCTTTAGATTCGTGTGTGCTTCGGCGCGTTTGCACCTTCGTAGGAGTTTCTATCTCCTTACCAGTGTGTGTGTGTGTGTTCTGATCTTGCAATTCTTTACAAGATGGTGTGTGAATCCTCACAGTTTGGGAGGGGTGGACGTAGGTTGCCATCGTTGCATTCGAACCACCTTACAATCGTTGTCTGTCGTGTGGTTTGGTCCTTTTCATCTACCCACATTCTGTGTGATTGATATTGCATATTATCTCTTCCGCATTTGATCTTTTAGATCTAGCATATTCGATCATTTCAGTGATAGATCCTTGGTATATCAAAAGGTGGGTTTGAATTGACAAGGCCAATCTTGTCAGGAAGATAACACATTGCGTGAGTAGAATCTTCGGATTCATACCTCTGCCATAGTACTAAGGATCCGCTGTGTGCCATAGATTTTGTTAGATCCAACAGTTTCTCTAATAGATTTAAACTTCCTTGTTGCTATTCATTACATTTGTTTAAATCAGCAAAGATTTTCTTAAAATTTGTAATCACCCAATTCTCCCCCCCTCTTGGGTGTCATTGATTGCGGGACTTCAATTGGTATCAGAGCTAAGGCTCTGCATTTTTCAGATCTAACGATCTAGAGTCAGATCTAGATCAATGGCCAACAAGGGGATGATGCCTGAGGGTCACTCCATCGACCGTCCTCCATACTTTGATGGCTCGAATTACTCCTATTGAAAAAATAGAATGCATATTTTTCTGAGAGCCCAAGAGTACGAGATCTGGAGGGTGGTGGATAAGGGCCCACATGAGCTTTCCAAGGATGAAGACGAATGGACTCATGAGGATATTAAAAAATCCATAGTGAATTTTAATGCTATGAACATTATGCAATGTGCTATTCATCCTAACGAGTTTTCTCGTGTATCATGTGCAGTTCAGCAATGAGATGTGGGACAAGCTACGGCTTATCTATGAAGGAACCTCTGAGGTCAAGGAGACCAAAGCCAACCTACTCGTTAGAGATTACGAGCTATTCAAAATGAAACCTGAAGAAACCATCTCGAGATGTTCGCAAGACTGACTGAGATCACTAATGGTCTCAAGAGTCTTGGAAAGGAATACACCAACTCTGAGCTCGTGAGGAAGTGTTAAGATCCCTGCCACTCGCCTGGCACACAAAAGCCACAGTCATTGAGGATTCGAAGAATCTGTCCACACTCTCCTTGGACGAGCTCATAGGGTCACTCATGACCTATGAGATAAACATCAAAAGAACTGTGGAGGAGGAATCCAAGAAGAAGAAAATCGTGGCCTTGAAAGCCAACTAGTCTTATGATGACTCCCAAGAAGAGGAGTCCAGCGAAGGGAGTAATGAAGAAGAAGACTTGGCTATGTTGACCCACCAAGTGAAGAAATTTTTGAGAAGAAAGAAGAATTTCAAGGAAATTTCAGAAAGGGGCAAAGGAAGCCCGTTCAAACCAAGGCTGAGCCGAGCAAGCCTAACAATGTTATTTGCTATGAATGCAAGAAGCCGGGCACATGAGAGGAGAGTGCCTAGATCTGAAAAGAAAGTTCAAGAAAGAAAAATTCAGAAAGCCAAAAGCCATGGTTGCCACATGAGCGATGAAGAGGACGAATAGTCAGAAGAGGAGCTACAAGAGCTCGTAGAAAGCTTGTGCCTTATGGCACACGAAGATGATTCAACTGAGGTAAATTCTGACCCTGACTTTATCTCAAATGAACAATGGAATCGAGTATGAAAAGTTGTACTTGAAATACAAGAAAATCAGATCGAAAAACAAATCCCTCAAGAAAAAGATCAAAGATCTCACACATGAGGATTCTTCTGTTAAGTTTGAAAAACTTGAGCAAGAATGGTTTGAACTAATAGAAGAAAAAGAAATTTTGTCTCAAACAATTTCAGATATTGAAAAATCCAAAGAGGAATTATCATGCAAGATATCTGAAATAGAAAAATTTCTGAGAACTTGAAAAGTGAAAAAGAAGTTTTGATATCCATAATTTCAGAACTTGAAAAGAAAAATAGAGTTTAAATAAGGAAGTGGCTGACTTGCAGTCCACTTTAGCTAGGTTTGTTAAAGGCAAACAAAACCTAGACAACATGTTGGAGTTAAGGTTAACTTCCAGAAAGAAGGGTTGGGGTACATTCCCCAAAATAAAAAATCTTTTGAGCACAAGATCACTACCTCCTTTGTTCATGAAAAAGAAAACAACTGTGCATCATGTTCACACTCCAAGCCAAAATATGCCCAACCTAAACCACGCTAATTCCAAAGGAGGTTCTCAAATGTTAATTATTTCACTGTGGTAGATTTGTTCATGTTGTTGCTAATTGTTGGTTCAAACTAAATTCACAAAGAAATCATGCTGCTTGGATCAAGAAAAGATATGCACAGAACTGGACTAACACTCACGGACCCAAATTAGTTTGGGTACCAAAAACAATTGCATGAGAATGTTGTATCTTACAGATATGCCTTGAAGCTAGGGGAAGCAAATGGTACCTAGACAGCGGTTGCTCAAGGCATATGACAGGGGACAAGAGGTGTTCTCTACGCTGCAAGATAAGGATGGAGGCTTAGTTGCCTTTGGAGGAAAAGACAAAGGTAAAATCATTGGGATCGGCAACATAGGTAAGAATTCTGAAACTCTTATCGAGAATGTGCTTTTGGTAAAGGGCTTAAATCACAATCTTTTAAGCATAAGCCAACTGTGTGACAAGGGTTTTAAAATTATTTTTGACGAAACTCATTGCCTTGTCATGAATAAAATCACTAATGAAATAAAATTCATTGGAAAAAGGAACAACAATGTATATACCATTGATCTTGATGATGTTTCCGGTGATGATGTGTGATTGGTAGCAAACAATCGTGATAATGCTTGGTTATGGCACCGAAGACTAGGTCATGCTATTTTTGGAGTAATCTCTAAATTGTCTAGACATGACTTGGTGAATGGACTACCAAAGTTAAAATTTGAAAGTAATAATATTTGTGAGGCTTGCACAAAAGACAAGCAAACACGCATCTCTTTTAAAAATAAGAATATTGTTTCTACC
Source organism: Amorphophallus konjac (assembly GCA_022559845.1). Lineage (NCBI taxonomy): Eukaryota > Viridiplantae > Streptophyta > Magnoliopsida > Alismatales > Araceae > Amorphophallus > Amorphophallus konjac. The sequence continues at coordinate 10,483 of JAHNEJ010003386.1, read as the reverse complement.
GCACGGCCTCTATAACTATCGCACCTTGATCTCTTTGGTCGACTAGGACATCCAGCCTAGGAGGAAAATCTTATAGATTTGTAATTGTTGATGATTACTCCAGATTCACATGGTATTATTTCTAGCAAATAAAAATGATGTCTGATGGAGTTTCAAGTATTTTGCAGGAAAATCCAGAATGATAGAGGTTATCTCATCACCACAATTCAAAGTGATCATGGTGGTGAGTTTGAAAACCATGACTTCAGTAGTTTTTGCAAAGAGTAGGGATACACACATAACTTCTCATCACCAAGGACGCCTCAACAAAATGGAGTAGTGGAGAGAAAAAATAGGACCTTGATTGACATGGCACGACCATGTTAAGTGAGAACTCCCTACCAAAATATTTCTTGGCTGAGGCCGGTAAGTACGGCATGCTACATCATCAACAGGGAAATGGTAAGGCCCATTTTGAAGAAAACACCATATGAGCTCTATAAGGGTAAGAAACTAAACATTTCTCATCTCAAACCTTTTGGATGCCCTTGCTATATTCTGAACAATGGTAAGTCAAGCCTAGTAAGTTTGATGAAAAGAGTGATAAAGGAATCTTCCTAGGTTATGCATTAATTCTAGAGCTTACAGATTGTTTAATAAAAGGACCTTGGTTATTGAAGAAAGTCCTCATGTTATTTTTGATGAATCTGAATCAAAACTGACGAATCAACTATTCCAATCTCGGATGCAGATGAAGTTCCTAGAAATCCAACTGATGCTGGATCTTCTAAAGCTAAGGATGAACCAACGGAAGGAGCCTCCAGCAAGGATGAAAAGGATGAAGATCCGTCAATTGAAACACTTCAAGAACAGCAAGTGTAACATCCCGGCATGCCCAGTTCCTCCACGTTCTTGAAAGATCACCCCGCTGAAAACATTATCGGTAATCTAGAGGATGGGGTAAGAACTAGATCGTCATTAAGGCTAGTGGAAGAAGAGGATTTGATGGCCTTAATCTCTCAAGAGGAGCCTAAGGATGTACTGGAAGCTCTGTAAAATGAATCCTAGATCAGGCTATGCATGAAGAGCTACACCAGTTCGAAAGAAATGAGGTGTGGACTCTTGTGCCGCGTCCTAAGAATCAACTCGTAATAGGAACCGTTGGGATTTCAGAAATAAGTTGAATGACATGAGAGTGGTTGTTAGAACAAGGCCCGACTTGTAGCCAAAGGGTATATCCAGGAAATGGGTATTGATTTTGATGAGTCTTTTGCCCCAGTTGCTAGATTAGAAGCAGTCTGGATTCTTTTGTCCTATGCTTGCTCATCGAACTTCAAACTATTTCAAATGGATGTTAAATCTACTTTTTAAATGGGTACATCAAAGAGGATGTTTTTGTAGAACAACCTCAGGTTTTGAAGACTCAAAACATCCAAAGCATGTGTACAAGTTGCAAAAAGCCTTGTACGGATTGAAGCAAGCTCCAAGGGCATGGTATGAAAGGCTTACCTCATTCCTGATTGAAAATGAGTTCAAAAGAGGTAAGGTTGACCAAACACTCTTCACGAGAAAATCAGGTAAAGACATATTAGTAGTTCAAGTCTATGTTGATGACATAATCTTTGGAGCTACTAATAATGCCTTATGTGATGAGTTTGCACAGATAATGCAGGGCGAATTTGAGATGAGTCTAATGGGGGAACTAACATTTTTTCTTGGGTTGCAGGTGAAGCAAACGTATGAAGGCATTTTCATAAATCAAGCCAAGTACACTTTGGAGCTATTAAAGAAATACGGGATGGCAGAAGCAAAACCCATGTCAACTCCGATGGCCACAACCACGAAGTTAGACAAAGATGAAATGGTAAAATAGTAGATCCCACACTGTTTCGAGGTATGATCGGATCACTACTGTACTTAACAGCATTCCGTCTTGACATTAAATACAACATATGTCTATGTGCTCGTTTTCAGTCATGTCCTAAAAAATCTCATTTGCTGACTGTTAAATGGATTTTTTGATATTTAATTGGCACAGTAGACTTCGGCTTGTGGTTTTCGATCGATAGCTCATTTGATTTGATTGCATATACCGATGCGGATTATGTTGGATGTATTGTTGATCGCAAAAGTACTAGTGGGTACTGTCAGTTTCTTGGTGGGTGCCTAGTTTCATGGGCCTCCAAGAAACAGCATTCAGTAGCTCTCTCAACGGCCGATGCTAAATATGTAGCCGCCAGAAGTTGTGGAGCCCAAGTACTTTGGATCAAAAATTAATTACTTGATTTGAATGTTGAAGTGCATTCAGTTCCAATCTTGTGTGATAATACAAGTGCTATCAATTTATCCAAAAATCCAGTTCAACACTCCATGACCAAACACATTGACTTTCGCCATCATTTTTTGAGAGATCATATAGGCAAGGGGGATTTTGAGTTAAAATTTGTTGACACACACAATCAACTGGGTGACATCTTCACAAATCTCTTAAACCAGGAACAATTAAATAAAATCATAAGAGAACTTGGCATGTGCAAGGGTGAGAGCATACATACCTAGGTCTACACTAGGATGAGTGTTGCATTTACATAAAAAGTCAGAAGCATGAAGGGCAGATTGTGTGAAATGCATGCACACATTGTGTGTATTTTTGTTTTTTGTGCATGATATCACCTTGTATGTGTGATTGTGTGTGTGTGTATATATATATATATATATCCTTCCTTGAAAAATTTCTAAGACCATAGACTCCTTGATAAATAAATGTGGACTAGTGACTTGGGGATTCTAGGCGGTCACTGAGGGGGAGGTTTAGAAAAATTCCTTAAGTCAATTCGTGTCAGAGGTCAATTTCACTCCATTTCCTCCCAAAGTAAAAAAAAAAGGAAGAGATGAAAAAGAAGAACCAAGCAAGAAAATGGAAATGAAACAAAAAAAAGGGGCTTGATGGAGTTTAAAAACAAAAAGGGGGAGGCATGGTGGTGTTCAAAAAAAAGAAAAAAAATGGAAAATTAGGGCTAGGTCGACCATTTCGGTCGACCACTGCCCCGTGTCCGGTCGATCGAATACGGCAAACCGAACCGGACGAACCAACATCCGAACCCTTTTATAAGGGGTCTTCTCATCCCATTTCTTCATTCCATCGCCCCCATTCTCTCTCCAACCTTCTTCCCGAACCCTAGAACACTCCACCTCTCCATTTCACACCCAAAAAACTCCTCTTTCTTCCATCTGCACAAGATCTGGCCAATTCATCAACATTTCGAAAGAAATCTCTGGAGTGGCTTGTGCAGATCCAAATCTCCTTCTTCGGCTTCAAGGTTGTGGGGAAATTCTATGCACCACCGTTGGTGTGTCCCTCTGTGTCTCTCTACTCCTAGGGAAGGGGTCGGTCCATTCAAGGGTTTCTACAATAGATTTCTTGTCTAGATGGCGTCTAGAAGAAGCTCTCGGCATCTCACCCAGGGGGAGTCTAGCACCAGGAGAAATGAGGGCCAAGCCCCTCTGCCACAACGGGAAGCCCCACCTCCACGGGTGCCACCAATGCTGCCACGGCCTATTCTCGACCCTCGTCTGGTAGATTTTGATGAGATGCATGAGTTCTTTCCGGATTTGAGTGCTATTTTTGAAGTTCAGATTGGTTGGATAGATTTTATGACAAGGTACACCAAATACGATCCCAACCTTATTCAACAGTTCTATGGCAATCTCACTATGAGAAATGGGCTTCTGTCTACTGTGGTCAAAGGGGTTCAGATTCAAATTGATTCAGATCTATTTGCACGGGCTCTTGGATTTTCGGCTAGGGGTGCCGACTTGGTTTTTGGTCATGACCTTATTGAGGACACTTTTATCCTCATGACATATAGCGAATATGTGCATGGAGTTAGCAATCTAATCACGTTGAATTCCAACTATTTCCCTTCATTGCAGCATATTTTGCATCACATGTTTACTACCATTATCTACCCAAAAGCAGGAAGCCGTAATGAGGTCACAGAAGTTCATAGATTTCTATTTTATCATGTGATTACTAGAGTGACTATCAATATGGGTCGTCTTATGATGGAATTAATTGGTTCATGCCGTACACAAAGGAGAAGATCTTTACCCTATGCATCGCAACTGACAGGAGTATTTATTCATACTGGAATTCCATTGACTGATGAGGTATTTATTGAAGTGCGATAGTGTGATGTGTATAACTAACACAAGATGTCCACAAATTTTGGATTTTATTGGGGTTCAGATGGCGAGCTGACAAGAGATGTCAGAATATATGGAGAAGACTCTGAAAATGAGGAAGCCGAGGAGCAATAACAGCAAGAGGTTCAAGCAGCACTTCCACCTCCAGCTCAGCCTGAGGAGCAACCACCTTCTCCTCCACATGTAGATCCGGACTTGCCACCGCCTCCACAGTTTCACCATGGGGAGTCCTCTGCTCAGGGTGCTGGACAGCCCTCTTTGGCAGACTATGATGTTTTTGATAGGCGTCTTTCAGGCTTAGAAACTAATATGGAAACCTTTCGGGGGCAGATTTCTGACCTTGGGAGTCGTTTTGACACATCCTTTGGCGGGCTCGACTCATCTTTTGATCGGCTTGACACTTTCATGGACACAATGACTGGTCAGATGGATACCTTCTCCCACGCCTTGGACACCCTTTCTACCCATGTGGCCTCTCTCACCACAAGCTACGAGGATACTCACCATGCTTTTTGGACTACCAACCTCTCACTTCTTCACATTGATCATCTTTTACACTCCTTTGAAAGCCGTCTTCCTCCATCTCCACCTCCACCTGCTGCTGCCTCCGAGGATGAGGACGATACTTCTGATGATGATGATGACGATGGGACTCTGGATCACCCTGCTCAGTAGCTATTCTTATATCCCCGAGTGTCCCTTTGTCGTCACTACTCTTGTATCCCCCTCCCTCTTTTGATGATGCCAAAGGGGGAGAAGTAGCTAGTTCGGTTTATATATGTTATGCTTGATGTATGTCTGCATGTGTGTTTTGCCATTTGGCATTTGCATTCCATATGTGAGTCTTGCATCCATGGGTCTAGGTGTCATCTTCCTTCTAGTCAGTCTAGTCACTTCGTGTTCGTCTTTGTGTTTGTGTCAATGTCAATGTAATATGTAATATGAACTTCAATGAATGAAATGCACTTGGTATTGGCATACATATTGGTCTTATTTCCTTTCAAACAATTTGGGCACATATGGATGAATGAAATGAATTTAATTTGTTTGACAGATTGTTTTTTGACTATTGTCCTTAATTCATTCTAACGGCACGTTATTGTACTTCATTTCTAGAGTTTTATCATCATCAAAAGGGGGAGATTGTTGAGTCTCTCCAGGTGATTTTTATGATAACAAAACCCTGGACTTAGTTTCCGTCTCGTGCCGTGTCAAAGTGATCAAGAACGAGCATTGAATGTGTTTAAGGCCATTTTGTGTAATGACAATTGCTCAAATGTTGTGAGCCTTCCAAATACATAAACATAGCTAAATCAAACCCAAACATGAATGAATTATATGATGACATAAGGCTCTTGTCATATGGATATGTCTCATTGGGCTAACAATCTATTTTTGAAGTTTTTCCAGAGTTCGGTCGACCTTTGGGCATGATTCGGTCGACCTATTTTTCTAGGGATCAGAACCCTGTAAAAGTTACAGAGTTCGGTCGACCTATTGAGGATACCAGTCGACCGAAATTGCTAGGGATAAAATTTACAGGTTTCTCAGAGTTCGGTCGACCGACCGGAGAATTTGGTCGACCGAACCCCTCGAGGCAGCAATTGTTGACTTTTAATTCTTCAACGTGGGAAGCCCCTTTCCTTTTGTTTCTTTAATCATAAAGCCTCCAGACATGCCATAATTTGTGGATCTGTGTTTTGGCATGTCCCTTGACCACCCAAGTTGTATAAAAACATCTCTTTGGGGCAAGAAACCCTAATCACCAAAGGGGATCAAAGGAAGGCTATCAAAGGAGAAAAAGGGCTACAGGAAGAACTCCGTGAACAGTGTTTCGTCCAAACATTCTTCATCAAATCTCAAGTATTTGAAGATCATCCAGAAGCCATTCAAGTGGAAATCAACCTGAGAAGCAAGCTACATCAAAGATCTTCTTCATCCACTAAGGGGGAGCTTAAATCTGAAGTTTTCATTTATGTTTCTACTTCTATTTTCCATAAGCTTCAAGTGTGTGTTCTTGTAATCTCTAAACATCTGTGTGTGTGGATCTACCCAGATCCGTGTGTGTGTGTCTTGTTTCCTTCAGTTTCATGTGCTTCGATGCGTTTGCACTTTCGTGGGAGTTCCTATCTCCTTACTAGTGTGTGTGTGTTCTGATCTTGTAATCCTTTACAAGATAGTGTGTAAATCCTCACAGTTTGTGAGGGGTGGACATAGATTGCCATCATTGCATCCGAACCACCTTAAAATCACTGTCTATTATATGGTTTTATCCTTTTCATCTACCCCCATTCTGTGTGATTGATATTGCATATTATCTCTTCCGTATTTGATCTTTTAGATCTAGTATATTCGATCATTTCAGTGATAGATCCTTGGTATATCAAAAGGTGGGTTTGAATTGACAAGGCCAATCTTGTCAGGAAGATAACACCTTGCGTGAGTAGAATCTTCGGATTCATACCTCCACAACAGTACCAAGGATCCCCTATGTGCCATAGATTTTGTTAGATCCAACAGTTTCTCTAATAGATCTAAACTTCCTTGTTGCTATTAATTACATTTGTTTAAATCAGCAAAGGTTTTCTTAAAATTCGTAATCACCCAATTCACCCCCCCTCTTGGGTGTCATTGATTGCGAGACTTCAATTGGTATCAGAGTTAAGGCTCTACATTTTTCAGATCTAACGATCTAGAGTTAGATCTAGATCAATGGCCAACAAGGGGATGATGTCTGAGGGTCATTCCATCCACCGTCCTCCATACTTAGATGGCTCGAATTACTCCAAAAAATAGAATGCATGTTTTTCTGAGAGCCGAAGAGTACGAGATCTGGAGGGTGGTGGATAAGGTCCCATACGAGCTTTCCAAGGATGAAGATGAATGGACTCATAAGGATATTAAAAAATCCATAGTGAATTTTAATGCTATGAACATTATGCAATGTGCTATTCATCCTAACGAGTTTTCTCGTATATCCATGTGTAGTTCAGCAAAGGAGATATGGGACAAGCTGCGGCTTATCTATGAGGAACCTCCGAGGTCAAGGAGACCAAAGCCAACCTACTCGTAAGAGATTACGAGCTATTCAAAATGAAACCCGAAGAAACCATCTCTGAGATGTTCGCAAGACTGACTGAGATCACTAATGGTCTCAAGAGTCTTGGAAAGGAATACACCAACTCTGAGCTCATGAGGAAAGTGTTAAGATCCCTGCCACCTGCCTGACACACAAAAGCCACAGTCATTGAGGATTCAAAAAATCTATCCACACTCTCCTTGGACGAGCTCATAGGGTCACTCATGACCTATGAGATAAACATCAAAAGAACTACGGAGGAGGAATCCAAGAAGAAGAAAACTGTGGCCTTGAAAGCCAACCAGTCTTATGATGACTCCCAAGAAGAGGAGTCCAGCGAAGGGAGTAATGAAGAAAAAGACTTGGCTATGTTGACCCACCAAGTGAAGAAATTTTTGAGAAGAAAGAAGAATTTCTAAGGAAATTTCAGAAAGGGGCAAAGGAAGCCCTTTCAAACCAGGGTGAGCCGAGCAAGCCTAACAATATTATTTTCTATGAATGTAAGAAGCCCGGGCACATGAGAGGAGAGTGCCCAGATCTGAAAAGAAAGTTCAAGAAATAAAAATTTAAAAAGTCAAAAGCCATGGTTGCCACATGAAGCGATGAAGGGGATGAACAGTCCGAAGAAGAGCTACAAGAGCTCGTAGAAAGCTTGTGCCTTATGGCACACGAAGATGATTCAACTGAGGTAAATTCTAACCCTGACTTTATCTAAAATGAACAATGGGAATCCGAGTATAAAAAGTTGTACATGAAATACAAGAAATCAGATCAAAAAATAAATCTCTCAAGAAAAAGATCGAAGATCTCACACATGAGGGTTCTTCTGTTAAGTTTGAAAAACTTGAGCAAGAATGGTTTGAACTAATAGAAGAAAAAGAAATTTTATCTCAAACAATTTCAGATATTGAAAAATCCAAAGAGGAATTATCATGCAAGATATTTGAAATAAGAAAACTTTCTGAGAACTTGAAAAGGGAAAAAGAAGTTCTGACATCCACAATTTCAGAATTTGAAAAGAAAAACTGGAGTTTAAATAAGGAAGTGGCTGACTTGCAGTCTACTTTAGCTAGGTTTGTTAAAGACAAACAAAACCTAGACAACATGTTGGGAGTTAATGTTAACTTCCAAAAGAAGGGTTGGGGTATATTCCCCAAAATAAAAAATCTTTTGAGCACAAGATCACTACCTCCTTTGTTAATGATTCGGTCGACCTATTTTTTTCGGGATCAGAAATCTCTAAAAGTTACAGAGTTCGGTCGACCTATTGAGGATACCGTCGATCGAAATTGTTAGGGATAAAATTTATAGGTTTCTCAGAGTTCGGTCGACCGACCGGAGAATTCAGCCGGCCGAACCTCTCGAGGCAGCAATTGTTGACTTTTAATTCTTCAACGTGGGAAGCCCCTTTCCTTTGGTTTCTTTAATCCTAAAGCCACCAGACATGCCATAATTTATGGATATGTGTTTTGGCATGTCCCTTGACCACCCAAGTTGTATAAAAACATCTCTTTGGGGCAAGAAACCCAAATCACCAAAGGGGATCAAAGGAAGGCTATCAAAGGAGAAAAAGGGCTGCAGGAAGAACTCCGTGAACGGTGTTCCATTCAAGCATTCTTCTTCAAATCTCAAGCATTTGAAGATCATCCTGAAGCCATTCAAGTGGAAATCAACCTTATAAGCAAGTTACATCAAAGATCTTCTTCATCCACTAAGGGGGAGCTTACATCTGAAGTTTTCATTTGTGTTTTTACTTCTATTTTTCATTGAGCTTCAAGTGTGTGTTCTTGTAATCTCTAAACATCTGTGTGTGTGTGTGTGTGTGTGGATCTACCCAGATCCGTGTGTGTGTGTCTTGTTTCCTTCAGTTTCGTGTGTGCTTCGGTGCGTTTGCACTTTCGTGGGAGTTCCTATCTCCTTACGAGTGTGTGTGTGTTCTGATCTTGTAATCCTTTACAAGATAGTGTGTGAATCCTCACAGCTTGTAAGGGGTGGACATAGGTTGTCATTGTTGCATCCGAATCACCTTAAAATTACTGTCTATCGTGTGGTTTGATCCTTTTCATCTACCCCCATTATGTGTTATTGATATTGCATATTATCTCTTCCGCATTTGATCTTTTAGATCTAGCATATTCGATCATTTCAGTGATAGATCCTTGGTATATCAAAAGGTGGGTTTTAATTGACAAGGCCAATCTTGTCAAGAAGATAACACCTTGCGTGAGTAGAATCTTCAGATTCGTACCTCCGCCACAGTACCAAGGATCCGCTATGTGCCATAGATTTTGTTAGATCCAACACTTTCTCTAATAGATCTGAACTTCCTTGTTGCTATTCATTACATTTGTTTAAATCAGTGAAGGTTTTATTAAAATTCATAATCACCCAATTCACCCGCCCTCTTGGGTGTCATTGATCGCGGGACTTCACACCATACACATACTCACAGCCGGTCATGGCGAGAAAGGTGTCCTCAACGGCACCATGACCATAGAGCATATCGGCCCCCCTAACTGAAACTCCTAGGGCTCTTTCAAATAAGGTTGGACTAACTATAATCTCAACACTGTTAACTACTGTATACAGATGTTCATTACTCTCGACCAGATTTCCATAAAATTGTTGGACAAGGCTGGGGTAGTATCTAGGATACCGTGTGGCAAAATCAACCCAACTATCTTGTATTTCAAAAACTGCACATAAATCTGGAAGAGCTTCATTCACCTCGTTGAAATCAACTAGACGGGGGTCGATGATTGGCCGTGAGGGCAGCCGCGGTGCACGTGGAGGTGCAGGAGCCCGCTGAGGTGGAGGAGCCAGGGCCTCACCTTTCCAGGCACTAGATTTCTCTTGGGTAGAACGCCGAGAGCTTCTTCTAGGCGCCATCCTAGACTTAAAAACCGTTGTGGAAACCCTTGAATCGCGAACCTCTTTCCTCGGGAGTGGATGGAGACTAGATGACACACCAAGAGATGGTGGAGGAACCGTCTCCACAAGCGGGAGCTCTGGGAATGGCTACAAGGTTGCACAAGCCGCCGCGGAGATGTCGTCCCGAGACGATGACGAACATGTCGGATCTTGTACGGATGGAAGAAAAAGGATGTTTTAGGGCTTAAGAGAGGGGTTTTGGGGTGTTTTAGGGATGGAGAAGGAGTGGGAGAGTGAATGGGTGTGAGAGAGTGAGAGAAGTGGGGTGAGAACCCCCTTAAAAAGGAG